>JAKTPI010000031.1:0-129598 GCA_030557545.1 Ogataea salicorniae
GGTTAAAGGCGCCTAGAGATCCAGATGCCATGGATATAGACAGATTGAATGCCAAATTCAGAACTTATGTCTGTCACAAGTGTGGTAAGAGCGGACACATCAAGAAGTTCTGTCCAAAAAATGGCAATCGTCAACATTAGATAGAGCAAATAATGTTGGCGTGAAATCGATTTCATTAGAATTAAATGAACAAAAAGTAGAAAAACAAAAATTAAATGATAATATAGATGGGATGATGATGACAATGGCTGATACAAGATTAGAAGAACTCACAGAAAAGATTAAAATGTTTGAAGAAAAGAAATCCGGCGTTGAGGGCCAGAAGGTTGAGGAAGTTCCTGCCTGTTCCCCTGTTATTAAAGAAAAGTCTGAAAGTTTCAGAATAGTTCCGGTGAAGTCCAGTGTTAATGAGACTGAAAGTATTGAGGGCCAGAAGGTTAAGGATGTTCCTACCTATTCCCCTCCAAGAAGAAAGTTAAAGCCAGGTATTTGGGGTCTCCCAGACTCAGATGATAGTGACTGTTGGACTGATGAATATTACAGTGCCGGTGAAGGTCCAGAAGCTGAGTTGGGTGAAGTTGTTGCTAACCGTGTTACGGAGTTAGATCCCCATGTTAGTTTGATTCCAGAAGTTCAAGAATCACCAGAAGTTAGAATCAAAGTTAAGTCGTCATCTGAAGTTGTTTATGGTTTGACCCTTTGGTCGGCTAGAATGTTGGTTAATGTTTGTAAGATTTGTTCTAATTGATTTGACATGATGATACTTGGTGGAATCGAAATTAACCAGTGCTACCAACTATAATGAATCGGGCACGCTGTTCGTTTTGTCGTTGTTTTAATATTCTTTTCTTTCTCGGAACTTGATATTTTATAACTTCTAAATAGTTATCAACTAAAACTAATTAAACTCTCAAAATAAGTTCAAACTAAACTATCTAAAAACTATCTTCCCTTCTTCCGCTATAGGAAAGGGATCTAAACAATAATAAGGAAATACAAAACATATTTAAATAAGAACTGATTATCGACGAAGTTGTCGACAATCTTCAGAAACTCCTACTCTGATTAGTAATCAATAGAGTAATCAACGGGGAAAAGGGATACTTATCCCTAAACAAGGCGTCCTCTATCTTAAATGGCGCCTGATCCCTTACAATAAATTGTAAGGTATCTATCCTACATTTTCATCCTTACTCTAATCTACTTGCTGTCGGTCTTCACCACTTATCTGCTTATCTCTGTTTTCCGTTTTATCCTTTATTTCCGACTTCCGTTGTATCCTTTATTTCCGTTTTCCTTTTTACCCTTATCCCCGATCTATTACCTTTTGTCATTACCCTTTTATTACTCACCTTCTGATTGGTGAATCTTTTGAATTGTTTCTCTTTTGATTTTATTATATATATTTGTGTATTTCCCATATTTCTATTTAGATTCCTTTCCTATCGATTGGATAGAAGGATCATCAAAAAGAATATCAACTTTTTATTCATTTAGTTTTAAATAACAATCGATCCCTCTCATAAATTGTAAGGATTCCGCCTCTTGATGGAACGCCGACCTCATATCGGGACGACGCTTTCCTCATTCGGATTATATTTCCTCATTCGGACACAAGAGTCATCATCTTATTTGATATATATGTCATATAAAGAGAATAAGAAGTATTAAGTGTAGCTAGTACACAAAACTAAACTCACGGATCCTTTGCAACTTGAATTGCCATTCATAACAAAAGGGCTTTCTAATACATAATACAAATTAAAATACTGAGTGATGACGTGAATTAATGTAGACACTATTAGTATTTATGTACTTGAATTTAAATTTCTGACAAAATGATCAATTAAATGCGTGTACAACCCAATACGATAATTGAAAGATAAATAGAATAATAATAACATACAATTTCCTCACATTTCAATACTCTTTGATGTTTATGCACATTCTTATCTCATAGATCACAAAGTTCAAACTATCTAACAAGCTTTGCTTTCACCCCCGAAATTATTCAATTGTTTTGTAAATTTAGTTTTGTTATAAAAAATACTACTTTTTTTTGCAAAGTTGTGAAGTAATACAATACAATACAATACAAAAAACAGCATTTAGCGATCCATTCATTCCAATATGACTATCATGGGCGATCCTGACATTGATAAATTTCTGAACAATTTCAAAGAACTAAGCTCCACCAGATTACAGGAAAATGGCAACAGATTGTCCTCTTTGGAGAAAGAAGTTGAGTTAAGAAGAAAACAATATCAAAACTCTCCTAAAAAGAAAAAAGTTCCACCAATGGTACCTAAAAAGGATTCCAACCTAGCTAGTATGATTGAAATATCAATTAGTGTATCAAATGAAAATAAAGATGGCAGTTCCAATAACATTTTTTTAGTTAATCCAATTGCTAGAGAATCAATTGATAAACCCACCACTAGAACGAACCCTCAAAATGATCCAACCTTAGCAAGACTAGCAGATTCCATTGACTTAAATTCAAATTTTAACGTTTCAAAGAGAAATCCCAATGAACCAGCAGCCATTAAGTATGGCGATATTATGAAACTTACTACTAGAAACGATTTGAGATTGAATCATCAGAACAATACAACAACTAGTTGCTCAAAAGACGAAGAATCATCCTCAGGTGATGACGAAGACGAAGGATCAGATGCCAAGTCAATGAGATTATACTCTCCCCTACCAACAGCATCTTCAAAGACAAATACACCACTTAATTTGAATATCAAATCAAAACCATTACCAACACCAACAGCAACACCGAAACCAAAACCAAAATTATTTGCAGCCGAGACGAATTACAACTATATTCCAATGCCCAATAAGATAAGCGTTTTATCCGCATCTGCATCTGCAAAAGCACCACCATTAATGAGAAACCATGTGGATTCAAGTGTAGGTGAGAAAACTTGGGATTTGAGTCAAAATGCAAGAATGCTAACTTCAGGGGGTGCTGGGTCTCGTAGCCGTCCAAGCATTATCAACAAAGTACCACCAATTTTCCAATTGGATGATAAACCAGAGCCCAAACCTAAACCAACAATACCATCAAGGAGCAATATAAAACATAGTACGGTTCACTTGGGTTCAAACGAAAAGAAGCCAGAGGAAAGATCTGAGGAAATTTTCAAGGTAAAACTCTCTCCTGTGAAGAAATCATTTGACACAAATACAAATAGCAAAGAAGAAAAAACCCCAGTCAGTTTAATGCTATCATCGCTGAATAAGCCTAAAATAGCTCCAAAGCCAGCTGTTGGAAAACCAGAAGCTTTGGCAAGATTAGACTTATTGAGACAGTCAACTGCCACAAGGGAGAAAGACCCAACAATAGAAGCACCAGAAGCAATTAGTAAACTTTCTATGCTAAAGAGGGGCACTCCTATTGATAAAGTTTTACCCAAAGAGCCAGAAGCACTATCTAAACTTACAGGTTTGAAAAAACCGGTCCCAACACCAAGAAAAACATCCAGCCAAAATGAAGCTTTATTGAAATTGAGCAACATGAGATCAAGTTCTCCAACCAAAGAAGTTGACGTTCCATCATCTTTATTCTCGATACCTAATAAAGATACAATTTCTATTCAAACTCGAAGTGAAGCCTCAGGTTATAGTACACCTCCTATAAATAGCAGAACATCTTTCCAGCTACCTCAAAGATCTCAAACTGAGCCTCCACAAATAGGATTTGCTTTACCTGGTTTGGCACAACCTGATAAATTTTTTAAATTTCATAATAGTGCTAATGCTTCAGTTTCATCACTAAGCAGTAGGAGTTTACCAGCTGCCACGAAATCGAAAACATTGGATA
This sequence comes from Ogataea salicorniae, assembly GCA_030557545.1. Lineage (NCBI taxonomy): Eukaryota > Fungi > Ascomycota > Pichiomycetes > Pichiales > Pichiaceae > Ogataea > Ogataea salicorniae. The sequence goes on from JAKTPI010000031.1 coordinate 3,833, forward strand.
ATTCAGAACTAGAAAAAGGAGGTCAGAAACTAAACCACTTAAATAAGGGCAGAGCCAAAGGACCAAAACGTAGATTAGGAAAGAGTCCTGTGAAATCAATAGCAACAACTCCCACCGAAGTGATTGAGCCTGCTGCTACAATAGAAGTTGAAGATTCTGGCAAGGGTGTGATTAAGAATTGTAAATACGGAAGCACTGGTGGAGGTAACTCTGTCGCTGCTGCAGTTGCTGCTGCTGCATTGAGCCGGAAGAAAGCTCCTCCACCAATCAGGAAGTCTTCAAGAAAAGTGTCTACTAGCGAGTTGTTTATATAATTGAAAGAAGATGATGTATAAATAGGTATGAAAAAAAATAATGTGATCAGTAGAAAAAATAATTCATCTGTCATTTTCTTGTGTGTGTCACTGGAGCGGCACCAAAGTAGAACATGACGATCTGATAATAAGAAAACTGAATCAATCTGTAGAAGTAAACGTTGAAACCTTTTGTAATGAAAAGAAATGAAACGAAATGTGTCTGATAACCGATTATTTATAACACCAATATAGGCCATAGAGCTATAACCTTTTTTTTCATATTTCAATCGAATAATAGTTATACTTGCATTTTCAGCGTACTACGTATGCATCAAATCATCATCTCTATCTCATTCATACTGCATTCCATTTGTATTGCATCTGCTTTATAGATTCAAACCTAATAAACATATTTCTATCAAAACGTGACAGCAAAACTCAAACACCTTGATCTGTTAGAATTAAACTTTCACTCATATTATACCCAAATCGATAATCTCAAGATTTACTTCTTGATACACAAGGACAGCAAATAAAATATACATAATACATAGCCATCATCAACCATGGATAAAGCACTACAGTAAGTATAAAATTGCAAGTTTCCTTTATGTATAAACTCTCGAAACACAGATATACTAACATTTAAAACCCACTTTTCGAAGACTGCCAAATTTCTTCCCACTCGAGAAGGGTGAAGAAGAACCAATCAGGATCAAAAATAGATACACATCCAAAGTTTGGGCATATATACTTTTGGGCTCAATACTATCCATAGTATCTTTAATATATTTTATCATTGGTTTTACGATACCTAATATGAACGATCTATTTTTATACAAACCTCAATTCCCAGGGTCTGAAGCCACTGAAACTTACTTTTATGACTTGAGTGAATTCACTGGAAGACCAAACGGTTGGCAATACGAAGAAAGAGTTCTATTTTGTGTCCCACTAAGAGATGCAGCTGCTCATTTACCTATGTTTTTTGGACATATGAAAAACATGACGTACCCACATAACTTGGTTGATTTAGCATTCTTAGTTTCAGACTCATCAGATAATACCATGGGATCTTTGGAAAGCCATTTAAAAGAAATTCAAATGGATCCTGATCCATCAATGCATTTTGGTACGATTGAAATCTTTGAAAAGGATTTTGGCCAAGCCATTGGTCAGGGGTTCAGTGACAGACACGGTTTTGCAGCACAAGGTCCAAGACGTAAATTAATGGCAAGAGCTAGAAACTGGTTGTCATCAGTTGCCATCAAACCATACCACTCATGGGTTTACTGGAGAGATGTTGATGTTGAGACTATTGCACCAACTATTGTTGAAGATTTAATGCATCATGATAAAGATGTCATCGTGCCTAATGTCTGGAGACCGTTACCCGAATGGTTAGGAAGTCAACAACCTTACGATTTGAATTCATGGCAGGAAAGTGATGGTGGTTTACAGTTGGCAACAGTTTTATCCGAAGATTCTGTTATTGTGGAAGGTTACGTTGAGTATGCAACTTGGAGACCTCATTTAGCATACTTGAGGGATCCTTATGGTGACCCAGAAACCGAAATGCTATTAGATGGTATTGGGGGTGTTTCTATTTTATCCAAAGCCAACGTTTTCAAAAGTGGTTCTCACTTCCCTGCTTTTTCATTTGAAAAACATGCTGAAACTGAAGCATTTGGTAAAATGTGTAAGAGAATGGGATACAGTGTTGTTGGATTGCCACACTATGTCATATGGCACATTTATGAACCTTCAAACGATGATTTGAAACATATGGAATGGATGGCACAAGAAGAACTCAGATTAGCACAAGAAGAAGAAACTTATAAAGTTTACAATAAGATTTACGAATCTGGTTTCGCTAAAGTTGATGAAGAGTGGAACACCGAAAAACCATTGATTTTAAGAAATACCGACAGTAGCAAAGGTGGTAGAAAAATAAAGGTTGAGTGGCCAGACGTTGATGTTTTCGAAACTAAAAAAAGTAGAAAGGAGAGAGCTTTGAAAGAGATGAAGATTAGAAACGAGGCCGCCGCCGCCGCTGCTGATGCTGTTGACTCCCAATGATTTATTAAGATTCAAGATTGATTGACATCATCCCTGCTAGTGTTAGCATATTAGTTTTTAGATCTGTAATGTAATAGCTTTTGTTCCTAAATTGACAGTGTATGGCTAATTGGTTGAAACCTATAGTAATGGTTGAAACCTATAGTAAGGAATGTATAGATGAAGAAACTTGTTTTCATTAGAAGGTAAAAAGTATCATAAAATTAAACAAAAGTCGAAAATAAATAGATATTAGAAACTGGGGATGAATGTATGTATGAAAATATATAAAGTGGTTACCATTTGATTTGTGGTGTATAGGCAAGGCTAGATATTTGTATATATATGTATAATTCAGTAACAAAATCTATTCTTCAATCTCAGAACTTTCCTCTTCAATAATCTTACCATTCTTATTATCTTTATCCTTATCATTTCTCTTAAACGCAGCAAAACTCAATCTTCTTGATAGCAGTCCACCGCTACTGGTGTTGGAACTATTTGATGAACTGTCAGTATTGTGTGCTCCTCCACTGTTACTACCGTTTGCACTATTAGCAACACCATGATTACCATTGTTACTAGATCCAGATCCATTGTTGTTATCGCCGGATCCATTAGACTGAACAGAGTTTTGTGTGTGGACAGTGGCGTTGGAAGTTCTTCTCGAACCCAATTTGAAGAACCTTGAAGATTTCGAACCAAAACCTGAACTATTTGAATTTGGCGTGGTGGATAGATGGCTGTTGGCTGTGGTATTAGCATGTTCTTCGCTATCGGCAGTGATTTCATCATTTGATGATGTCGTCGCATTACCGCTTGAACGTTCGCTGGTTTTCGTTAACACTTTAGTTGGACTAGCTCCAAACTTGAACAGTTTGTTCTTGAAGAAAGATGGTGATGCTGGATGGTTTTGATCGCTTTCTGCACTTTGTCGTTCAATATCAAAGGTATGAATCGATGAACTTGTCACTGAATGAGAAGAACCAATCTGGTGTTTATCATTTGTACCATTACTGGAACTATTATTATCATGTCCAGAGTAAGTTTTAGGAGTTTCATCTTGGTCACTTAAACGTTGTGATAATAATGCATCAGATGATTGTATTGGAGAATTCAGTATTATTGATGGAACGCCTTGCTGGGAAGTTGATGTTGAAGTCGAAGTGATTGCAATCGGTGCACCCAAAACAAATGGACTGTTCCAATTAGCATTGTTAGTACTGTTGTTAGTATTACCATTATTCCAAATACTCGAACTGAAACTTGTACTTCTACCTCTAATCAAATCTAAGGAACTTTTAGGATGATCACTTTGTGGACTAAATGAATCAATTGCAACTGAAAATGGCACTTCAGTAGTTGAACTTTCTGATGTATGACGTTTTTTATTAAATGATAAGCCATCAAAGAATTTGGAATGTTTGGATTCCTTGTAACTTGGCGAATTTGGTAGACTACCATTGCTGTTATTTGAGGTTGTTGAGAAAACATCAAATAGACTTTTCTTGTTGTACAATATACTACGAGAACTAGTATCCTCCAAAATATCTTGATTAGGAGTTTGTGTAGTGTTGTTAATAGAAGTCACAATTGGGGCAACTGCTGACATGTGTAAATTCATTGGCGAATTAGAAGCAAGTGGCGTGTTCTGGGTCCCTAAATCAAAAATACCGTTGGAAATCAAACTTTCACTAACATGATTATGGAGAGATGGTGGCGGTGAATTGGTATTACTAGGAGCACTGGATCCGTTAATTGAACTGTAATCATTGGTATTCACTGATAGCCCGTTATTAATCGAGCCAATTCTTGTCATATGAGGAGTATTTCCTGAGTTTTGTAGATATTCAAGACTAGCATTGTTGGTAGTGATATCTCCGCAAAGACTACTATTTGACATTACATCAAAAGTCGAATTATGGGATATACCTGGAGAAGCAGCGGTAGTCTGTGGGTGTTGTTCTGAAGTGCTTTGATGTAGTGATGTTTGAAAGGATTGCTGTCTGTAAAGTAGTTGACTTTGTTGGAGTTGTAACTGAAGTAATTGCTCTTGTTCTTGCAGTGCTTGCTGTTGGGCAGGATAATAATGTGACAAATCTTCCCCGTCAATTAGATTTTGAGGTAATAGAATATCAGCACTTGGGGAGATTGGTTCAACCTGTTCATCCGAAAGATATGGCATTATTGGTCGATTTGTATCAATTGATAAAGTTTGACTAGGGGCTGTTGTAGATGATCCCCAAACGTTCAAACTGGGACTACTAGGGAAATCAATGGTATTGCTCAGGCCAACTAAATTGTTTTCAGGTGAAATATTGTTATACGAGATTCCTTGTTGTCCAAACCTGCTCATTGCTGCAGACATCATATTACTGATAGAATCCGCAACATATAAACCTTGAGTAGAATTGACAGAATTGGTTGTATTGTTGCTTCCGTTATAAGCTCTTGAATAGTTAACGTCTGAATATTGAGAAACAGGTCTACTTGATGAATTTGTAGATATACCCATTTTGTATTGTTCAATAGCTTTCTTCAAAGTTTCCAATTTATGATATTCTTTTTGTTGTTGAGCTCTCCATTGCGATTCTGCATTTTGGTCATAAACTATCACTTCTCTGGTCAATTCTTCTTCCCATTCTGGTTTTAGTTTCATCAGTTCAGCAAACAGTAATTGTCCTTCTGGTCTCAATAAACCAGTGCTTTTATCAGTGGATGTTTTCAAACCATCAAATATAGGTTGTAACTGCTGTTTTATGATATCCAATTTCTTCTTAGTTGCTAGATGCTCTTTGATATCATCTTCAATGTCACGAAGTTCAGACTGTAAAGTAAATATCTCTTTGTTCTTACTCTCAATTTCCAATTTATATTTCTGCAATTCCACAGGCTCATTCTCAATTAATATTTCTTTTAATTCCTTCTTTTCAATGATAGTCTTTTTCCATTTTTCAATTTCTTTTTCTTTAGCTTCGATTTTTTTCAATCTATTAGCTAATTTATTCTGTTCAATTGAAATTCTACTGTCTGATTTCATTCTAGTATCTTCCAAGAATTTGATTTCTTGTCTTAAACTAGACCTGTTGATATCTTCCAATTTTCTTCTTTCTTTTGCTTTGTCTCTATCAGCTATTAAATTTTCCTCTTCTTCCTTGAAATCAATTTCGTTATCTCTATATGATTTAACAATACTACTGACAGCATCCAATCCTGTCTCCAATTGGAATTTTAATTCATTAATATCAGATATCAAATGTGGTGGGCTCCTTGTAGAATCTGCTTGTTTAGATTGGTATTGATGGTCACTATCGAGGGTATTGCTTCTAGATCTTCTACCTGGAGATGAACCTCTAAAAGTAGAATGTTTTTTCATAGTATCCTTTTCACTATCAGGGATCAACACTTTCAACAATTCTTCAGGATGGTCCAAAGGAGACGAAGAAGATTGTGCTTCTCCATTATTAGCTGATTGTAATCTTGTCTTGACGTAAATTGGTGATGATTTAGATCTGAAATTAGCCATATTGAAAGAAACTAAATCAACTTGATAATTATTCTCAGGTAATAAACCGTCTAAAACACACGATTGTTGGGATCCATCAATTATAGCAGCTTGAATACCGTTGATATATAGGACATAGTGACTTATTGTTCTTGGTGATGTATTTAATAAAATTGGAGGACCATCTGTTGTTGAAGATTCTTTTTCGGACTCTTCTTGTGTTTCATTTAAACCATCACAGTCCCAGTGTAAAACCATACTTGACTCTGTCACTTTATCAATAGAAATTAAAGGGACATTAGGTATCGTGACGTTCAAAGCCTTTATTGATTTTTCTAATGGAACAGACAGAAGGTTTATGAAACGATGTATTAGCCATAATAAACCGGAAATGCCCAATAAAAGTAAAACCAACATCGCTGTGAACTTTTAATTGTAATTATTTATATTTGCCAGCTATTATTGTTCTTGTTTCTCTTGTTTCTCTTTGATCTGTTTTCTTTAATCTTCAGTGTTTTTCAGAAAGTAATGAGCTCTTTAGGTCAATGTATGATTGACTCAATTTGAACGAGTGATTAGAAGCTCTTCAACTATATGGCAAGATGACAAGCACTTCAACTAAAACACAAATATCGTAGCTTGTAAGGTCAAGATCACTTGGATTGATCCCTCAAACAAAATGTACTCAAATTTGCACTTCTCCAAAGCCAAGAATGAAATACTTCAATTGCTTGTAGAACAAAGAGCTGTCTAAGAAACTACAGGACCCGGCCGGAGACTTCAACGCGAAGAAGCGCTGAATGGAGATTTCAGATTCGCAGATTTAAAATGGTGACATAATCAATCACGTGATATATAACGGTTTTTTTACTCTTGTTGGGATTAGGCTGTTTTTGATTTGAAGCTTACAAAGAGATTGTGGTGAACTTTTGATGTATTTAATCTGAAAAGTATATGCAAATAAATATGTAAAAAAAAAAAAGATGCAAAAGTCTAAAATAGAGAAATGAAATGAAGTGAAAAAATATATCAGAAAAAAAAAGTGTGATATTCAGGAGGGGCTAACAGAAGGCACTGACCAACTTGAAACATCCTTCAACTTTTAATTAAAAAAGTTGGTATTAAAACTAAACCTAAGTGAACTCGCCGCGACATCTATATGTATTAAATTATTTCTTTGTACCCATTATTGTAAGAAAGGCCATTAAATCTTCTTGGTTCTGTCATGTTCGTTGACGACAGTTGAATCAGAACTATTAGAAGTAGATCTATAAAGCCGTATAGCACCTCTTGAAATGTATGGGTTATCAAGAGAATGTTGGTAAGCTTCATAAATTGTTTTTTTCAAATTTTCAATGGAAAATAATGAATTTTGGAAATGGAATGCAAATCTATAACCCATAACCTTAACGTCATTCTTCTTTGCAATTTCAGCTAAAACAGTTGGATTGATCTTAACTTTTTTAGGATCTAAGAAAACAAAATTTGAATCAACAGGAGCTTCTAAAGCGATACCGTTTTCAACACAGAAACTACCAAAGTTTAAAGCGTATTCGTGACCGATGGTTAATTTTTCAAAGTTTTCATCGATAGCAATGGATGCCATTCTAGCTAACATACCAGCTTGTCTGATACCACCACCATTTTGTTTCTTGAAGTGGTTTGACTTTTCAATGAATCTCTTTTCACCAACTAGAATAGAACCAACTGGAGCACCTAATGATTTTGATAAACATAAAGAAACTGAATCAAAGTGTGAACAATATTCTCTAATTGAAATACCGGTGGCACTTGATGCATTCCATAATCTAGCACCGTCTAAATGTAATTTGACTTCGTTTTCTCTACACCATAAAGAAATTCTTTCAATTTCATCGATTGGCATAACGATACCGTGGATAGTGTTTTCTAATGAAACAACTTTAGTTGGAGCCATGTGAATATCACCATCATCTGGGATAAAGTTGTCAACAATATCTTCTAAGGTCAAGTATAAACCGTTTGATGGAATAACAGGAGTAACCATAGCTTGTGATAAAGTGGCTAATCCACCAGCTTCATGAGCATAAACGTGTCCTCTAAAATCACATAAAATACGGTGAGGTGGTTGGAATAAGTGGGCTCTTAAACCAATTTGGTTTGACATGGTACCTGAGCAACAGAATAAACCAGCTTCCTTACCTGCTAATTCTGCAACTTTAGCTTCTAAATCTAAAGTATCTTGATCTTCTTTGTAAACGGAATCACCAACTGAACACATGGTAATAGAGTTGATCATTGATTGGGTTGGGACAGTGAAAGTATCACTTCTGAATTCATTGTGACAAGGATAAAGGATATCTTGAGTCATTTTTCTATTGTTATAAGTATTTATCTTTTTTTTTTTAGTTTTGAATGACTTAAAAGTTGAATGTTTTTGTTCTCAAAAATAGTTCGTAAGAATCCTTAAAAGGTTGGAGATATTGGATTATTTATATACCAAATCCATTCCGTCTGAGATAGATACATGACATGACTAACACTCAGGCTTGAAACGCCACCAAAACGGGAATAAACAAAAAGGAACAACAATACAAGCAGTCAGACTCCGCGCCGCACTCTTAGGCTACACCCGGACAACTTGGGCATCAAAAGCTCTGGAATCACTCAGAAGTCAGTATTATTCGCTGAAATCTGAGTAAAAAATTATACAATTGGATAGTGAAAGTTTAAGCTATAATCATAATCGATTTTTAAACTTGAAAAATAGATGAAAATAACTATTTTTCACTCTTTAAAGCTGGTATAAACTCGTATCATCGAAGGATTGAATGGTAGTGCACCGTACAGATACGTGAAAAATTTGCAACGAAACGTGAGAATATCCGGGTGGAACTATCCGTCCACTTTTATTGGACTGAAAATTTAGAAAAGCGTCATTGGACAATTGATTTGGAATACTGTTGGAGGTATCTAATGGTCTAAATCTGTTTTATGATGATAAGAATAAAAATATTAGGTAAAAGATAAGAGACTAGGCACCAAATAAGCCATTACAATTATTTTGACACATTAAACGGTTTATAACAATTAGATTTGACAAATTGACAGGAATAATAATACGAAAAGTCACATCGTGCATGATCAACACCCTAAACCTCTACTAAATATGACTCTTAAGTGACTCTAAACAACTTAAGCCGGTTGGAGTCACATTAGAGTAAAACATAGTTTGACAGGTTTACTTTACTTTCCTAATTGGGATGACTTATTTTGACCTTGGTTGACTTGGATACGCTCAGATTGAAACTTAATGCAGGCTGCAGGTAACTTGGGATGATCGGTTTTGTTTTTTTTGAAACTTCTTTTGACACTACTTCAACTTGATTTAGTTGATTCTGGACCCTATCATCTGGTACTTTCAACAGCGTGTTTGAGTTGAGGAAAATTGCAGTGACTGAAACTTGTAAGCCAAGTGCTAAGAATGCTAGTAACAATTTTAGTACTTTTGTTGTGGATATTCTGGCATGTCTCAGTTGACTTCTCATTTACTCTTGTTCTTGTTTGCAACTCATTTGTTATATGATATCTATTTAATAATACAGATAGATCATACTAAGATGATATTTGACTACAACTGAAAGTATAACAGCTTGTTATTACAGCCCATTTGTAAAAAGTAAACTTGAATTGTGATCATAGACTTACAAAGGTGGTGATTTCTTCCACAACTTTGCTTTTTAACTGTACAAAGATCCTGGGAACTTGAACATATCTTGTAAAACTTTGCCCTATAACACGGTCTGAATAGTCAAGCTAATTACGAGAAAAACTCACATATACCCTAATAACATCCACTCAACGACATACGTTCAACAGATTAGTTAAATTCACCTACACCCTCCGACCAGAGTCACCTACCTGATTGATCCTTTATTTGTGATATGCAACCAACACTTTCAAGAAGGAACAAGAGGAGTTTTGCTCCTACTTGACACTAATTATTATCTTCAGTCAGTTTCTATAAGTGTTTCCTTATGAGTTACAATCAAGGTTGTAAATATCTCCTACATCCAATCATTTGACTCTTGAAAGTTAAGTTATCACTTACTCTGACTTAACTTCTTTGCCTAAGAGAACTACGCGCATGCTATCTATGGGTTTTTTTTTTATTTTTAAAATTTGTTAAATACTGTGATTTACGTGCTAAACTGTTCATCATTCCACCCCTTTTCAGATATACATCGCATACACGTTTGCTTAACTGGTTTTTGGTGATATTTGATAAAATCTTCTTTTGCCAAGATTTTGCAAGATTTATTCTTGCTTCTTTCAACAATCTTCATTTACTAGTTGGAGGCTATCAATTTATCATGAGAGATAAATAAAAAACTCAATTAAAACATACATATAATAAAAATAAGAATATAATATAGAAATCTACCACAATTAGCTACTTTCTGTTCAAAATATCTGGAAAAATGTAAAAGAAAAATAACAATGATAATTTACAAAACCGAACAAAAAAAGACATTTTTATACGTTTTGAAAATGCTGGTTTCCTTTTTACCCCAAACATCATCAAATAACTAATCTCTAAATAATGCTAAACTTTTCTTCCTTCTTTGTTCACTTTCATTCCTTAAACTACCCATTTCTGATGATTTAAGCCTTAACATCTCTTAAACCAGCTTGTCTGAAAGTGGAATCACCTTCAGAGTAGGCTCTACCTAAACCAAAACCTAAACCTAACCAAACTGGAAAAGATCTTCTCTTGAAAACTAAGACAGATGCTAACACACCGGCACCGAAACCTAAACCAGATTTGACAATGGCATTTGAGATGACAACATCCCATTGAGCGTTAACTAATGAAGTAGATGGGGTTGATGGTGATGAAACTTGAGACATTTTAATGTTATATATATAATGCTATATCTAAATATATCAGATGTTAGTATATTTTGTACTTTAAAGAAATGGCGAAAACTGTAATACTCAATATGGAGTGATTTTTCAAGAAAGAGAAGATGAATAAGAAGTAAAATTAGTTGAGTTTTAGCTTTGGGATCAGTTATCCTTTGAAATACATTTGAATTGCAATTGGCCTAAACAAATTAGAACAGATAGGTAATGTTTGGGATACATGCAATTATACGTTCATAATAAAGCTGGAGTTTTGGAACTGATTCACATATTTACACTTATGGAAAGGCTGATGTATTGAGGTGTTTTGAAACGGTACGTTTGCTGTTTTATGTATAGAACTCTCATCCAGCTAAAACCATCCTTTGGCCCACATTTTAAAAAAAAAAGTTTCAACAAATCATGGCGTTACAAAAGCATTGATTTGGAAACTTATACAATTAATTGAATGTTTGTCACAATATTTCATAAATCGTTTAGTACAATTCTATCTTCCGCAGGGTCAGATGGTCAAATGCTTTATCTGTTCCGATTTTTTTGTTCCAACTCAACTTGATTGAATCTTTGTAATGTCTTGCTTTATAATTACCTTCTCTTATCTTTGAATGAATATTCCATAATAATATAATCGGTACATACTTGTTCGATGATGAATTACCGCAACCAATGTGTAGATTATACAATAATTGACAATACAGATCAAGTTTATGGTACACTTTATGCTCCAAGTTTGACTATACCAGGGAGTTGGCTCGTTGATTGATGGATTTTCGCATCTTTTGTTTCGAGAATTAACTATGTATGGAGAATAGAGAGAAAAGACAGCTATATAGAGAGCACACGCACAGTGGACACTGTGCGTGTCGGATATGCCGTGGTGTTATACAACGTAACGATACTATAATCACAGAACTATATATTACTATTAGCGGCAAAAATAAGCTTCACGGATATCTTAAGTATTTGTGACTCTATAGTGCTTCAACCTTTTTGCAACAACTTTTCAGCTGAGAACCATTTAACAGCGGCAGTTCAAGGATACAAATCTCCTCCAATTACATCACCGCGTTTTGAATTTGAGGATAAGTTTAGGGTCGACGCGACGCGTCTTTATTTATTATTTTAACTTGACTGCCGATCGACGACAATTACCGTCGATAACACCGATGAGGACGATTTCGTCGCTGTGGCATTGATATCCTCTAATTCATCCATTAGTATGATTTTTGAACGGCTGGCTAGCTCAACTATAAATATCATTTTCAAAAACTAGAAACTGCATATACCCACAGTTATAGGACCAATTAGAGGCCTAAATCGATACACTACCTAGGCCAATAAGACCATTAGATTGAACCCAATAAGACCATTAGATTGAACCCAATGCATACCAGAAAATCGATCTCAATTCCGTCAACTGAGATTGAAATCACACTAGACAACCTAATTCAAATCAGTGTACGCAAATCATTCCATCCACTAACGTTCAATAAACTATTCAAAGAGTTCAAACATAGAGTTTTATCAAACAATCCAGTTTTAGATGAAATAGATTTATCTGAATTATTTGATGGGTGTTCGACTTCCCCATTGCAACTCAAGTACATCCACGAAGTTTTGATCCATAGTGACCTTAATAATGATTTTGATGACTTGTCAAAATTGTTTTCAAAATATTTATTCAAATTGAACAAAAATGACCAAGTTGTTATAATGCTTTATTTTAACCAAATTAGTGAAGATGAATTTCCATGGTCAAAATTGATAGATAATGAACAATTCCTAAATAGCTTCTCAAGTTATTTGAAATCTATTTGTTCTTTGGAAAATGTTAATTATGATGATGACTCTAAATTAATTTTGATGATATCTAAATTTATCATCAATTTACTCAAGTTTTCAACAAAACCAAACACACATTTCAATGAAGCTATCAAAGAATTCATGGAATTCCAACGTAATAATGCATTCGAATCTTCATATGAGTACATAAGTAATTTCTATTCAAATTATAATTACTCAACTTCAAAAACAGCCTATCAGTCATCAATAATATCCCACAATACTCAATCCCACTCAAGAAATAATTTCAAAGTTTTAAAATTGAAAAAGATTATATGGCTTTCACAAAAGGCCACCATTGAATTCAGTCCAATAACGGACTGTTTTATTAAATCGTTTAAATCAATCTTGAATTTATCTTCTGTTGCAACATCTGCAACCAATACTTCGATTGCATATGAGCTGGTCACATCATTGATCGAATGCCTGGAGTTAAGTACACATAAGACAACGCATATCTGGTATCATTTTATTGAAGTTAAATTGCCTTTGCTATTGAAACTATTAAATATTAATCAACTGAAGTTAGGAAATGCTTTATTGAATGTTTTTGAATCAAATGGAATTGCTAAATACAAAGAATTAATAATAACTCTTTTAAAAAACTTGGTCAGTTCCGAGTTGATCAAGGCCTCTGATTTCATCAAATTATTTCCTGAATTACCATCAATGTCACCAGTTGCCAGTGATTTGGAATACAATGAACTATCAAGTATTTACAACTCTAAGTTGCATGAGATGAACCCTGAATTTGTGTCACTTGAAGAATCTGAAGTTGCGCAATTCATCAACCAAATATCAAAATCAACTTCCATGAAAGATATTTTTACTGACTTAATCACCAATTCCATTAAAGTCTTTATCAAAGAAAATGATAGTTTGCGATTAAGAAGGCTATTGATTTCACTAACTTTAAATCAATCCATGTTTGAATATGTTCTTTTGAAGAATACGCCTTATGAATTTATTACACCATTGGTTGAATACCTGGATAAAAACATTGACCAATCCCATGAATCATTTTCCTCTTCCAGTAACAAAAACGATTTATCACAGGATGATATGATGGATTTGGATATGAGTGGTTCAGATTCAGCAAATGTTCAAAATTTCTACACCGATTTTGGTGCCATATTAGTGTTTTTGAAGACAGTTTCTCATAAATTCAACTTGAACCTATTATCAGTTACGTCATCCACTTCAAAAACTTCCACAAGTTTGCAAATAACGAATAATTGGGATAGTATTAAAAACGGTGTCTATCTTGAACAAATCCAAGATTCTAATTCAAGATTGAACAATACAATTAACGATTGGATCGTTTCATTGTTTGATAGTTCAAACACCGATGGTTTATCTGACGAACTAATCAAAGCTTGTTCAATTAAAGAATATTACTATATTATCCCTGATATTTTGAAAGAAGCTATAGTGGCTCTGAAATTAGGTTATATTGATGAAGATTCCCTAATCAACGGGTTAGAATATTTCCATCAACCGTTCCTTATTTCCAACTTACTCAATATTTTCAAATTTATAATTGATTTTTTTTGGAATAGTGATGATGCTAACTCCAAAGACATGGATTATTTGAAAGTTGTCTGTAAAATTTTGGAAAAGCTATGCTTTGCCGAACCAGAAGATGGTGAAGTTAAAGTTTTACATAGGTTAATCATGGATGCTATGCACGATCAACTACAATCTGCTTTAAGTCCTTACAAAGATACAGTTGTTGAAGTTAATGAATTTTTAAATAAATTAGGAAAGTCTCAGGACAGCGTTTCAAATGAAACAATAACAACGACTAACTTGAAAGAATTGGTTGATTATGTGATTGACCCCCAAGCTGTTGCCAAGTTTGAGTTGACTGATATTTACAGGTTAGCTGACAGTTATTCTAGCGAAGTTGATTGGTTTTTTGATAGATTGATTGCTTTGTTAGAACCTCCGCCTTCTTCAAAATCTAATAATGGACAAAACCGTGATTTGGTTGAAATGTTAAACTATGAGATGATTTCGCTGTTAATCATTAATTATGCTTCTTGGAAAACTGCAAGTAACCTCCAATACTGGATTCCAATTTTGAGCTCATTTAACATTTCAAATACATCAGACTCTAAGAATAACAACGTTGGGTTAATATTCAATAGAAAAGGATCTGATAAGATTGAAGTTAAAAACTCATTGAATTCAGAAGATAACAACTTGAACGATGATGATAATAATGAAGTTAAAGAGGAAGCTGCAATAGCAGTTGATTCAAATTTTTTTGGGTTTATAGAAGAGCCTCAAGAATTCAAGGAACAAGATCCTATGAACATAAATGACAAAAAAAATAATGGAATGGATATTGATGAAGTTAAAGTTGAAGAAGATGACGAAGAAGCAATGAATAGCGATGGATTCATTTCGAACATTCTAGTCTTGATTAAGTTCATGGATGATAACGATAGTTATGTTGTTAAAAATTTGATTTCAAAGATCGAGAGTAATTTAGCTAGTTTTTAGATTATTTATTTTTATAGAAATAAGCAAAATAATAACTGTAACATAAGATAAGAGAGAGACTCTTTAACATAAACGTTTAATGAAATAACGTTGATAAAAGTAATAGCAAATTACCAACTGGACGTGTTGATACCAAATAACTAATCTTTTATAAACTTACATTTGAACATTTCTAGGATATATGCTGGAGCAGAACAAGCATCGATGATAACAGAAATACTAAGAACAGGTCTTGAAATAATAATTATAGCTCTGTTATCAGATGTTGTTCCAGTAGCAACACCAGTGAAAACTAAAACAGATGGGATGACCGTAGGACGTCTTCTACCAACTCCTTTTATACCAACTAGCGGAGTTGCTGATAAGACTGACATTTGATGATCCGGCAAAGTTTCCTCATCAGAGAAAAATATTCCAAAACCAGTACAAGCTTGCCCTTATCTTTTTCTAGCTCTGGTATAGTTGAATCAAAAAATAATTTCTCCAAGAAAACACCTGTTTTTACACTCCTAAACCGTCGAATTACCTCCAACTCCTTTAAGAAACATTTTTGGGAAAAGGTGAGATAAGAAACGCCAGGCTCCCTGCAGATCCGATGCTGTGCGCCACTGCATGTTGTTCAAATTCAAAAAGGGGTCTAATGATCTGATAAGGTTCCTCGTCCCTAATAAGCTCTGTCTAATCAACCGGAATCTTCTCAGAAACAGCATTTTTCTTTCGGATTGGATTACCGAGATACACTAACAAAAAAAAGAAATAAAACTCTCTTAAAAATAGACTGGCAAAGTTCATGGCCACTAAGGGAGACAGTTGTTAAGATTGCAAATCAAATTCAATATTTTGGAACGGCAAACAGATAAGAGGTTCATTTTGGAGAATTAGCAATTCCTTCAAATCTAAACCTGACCGTCGTTTTACCAACCTTATATAATTGTCCACTAGTATCTGTTCTAGTTACCGTTTTAAATTTTCATCCATTTGCGATTTTCTGATAATATAATACATTATAACACTGAGCTTGAAATGGTAGAAACATTGATTTTGGTATCAACGATTTGTACGCTTTGTTGGTAGCCCATGTTTCAAGAATTTTATTAGTTAAGGTTATAACAACAATTTCAGAAAACTTATTAGATTTGAAATCTACAATAAAAAATGCCAAAAAGGTTTCATTATTGGTTGACTACTTTAACACACAAGGCTAAGGTCCTGAATAGCCGATTGCAAGAATCTATCCAAAAAAATCTATTCTTCCACGGTGATGACGGGTTAGCCGCTTTACAAATAGCTGATTCAGAAACCAAGAACTAAAAAAAGCTTCACCTGGTGTCCAATACCCTTCCGATTCAATCATCAATACTGTCAATGTTCATTGCAATGAGATCAATTTTGTCGGTTTTAGTCTCTCAACAAGTTTAGCTTTGGCGCGTACGAAAATCCCCAGTTTACTTAGAAATTATTATTTTTGATGGCTCATTTGGTTTCAACAATGTTGCTTAATTAGATGCAACTGGAAATAATCATATGTTTAAATGAAATACTCACTTTGATTCAAAAGCTGCACACCTGGAATGAATATTTAGCTATTGTGTTGCAATGAATGAGGAACAGTGGGAAATTTTGAGATAAAAGTAAATCTTTGAGTGTCAAGTTTATCATTGGAGAATCAGATTCTCTGAAAAAGAGAGGGAATAGTGATTAGTGTGCTTTGATGGATTATCTTACCGTTGAAAACGTTATAGGAGAGTCTATAGTGACTTTTGAAGAAGTTGATAAAGTTGTTGAAACTTAATCAAAAGTATCTTTAGGTAAGGTTATTGTTTATGAAGAAAAGAACTTTAAATGGGATAATTCATTAACAACCAAGGAGGTTAATGATTCAGATGATTACCAGTTTACACAGTTATTAGTCGATAGCTTCGTTCGTATAAGGAACACCTTTCACCTACATCATATCACATGTAGTGAATCGTTTATAGTCTTCTCTATAAACAGATAAACTTGTTTGATATTCTATAAATAAATATACTTGAATTCTTTAAACTATATTGTAGCATGTTCGTTTGCCTTACTAATTAACAAATACCTAATCATAATTTCTAAAATGGAAACCAAGACACTTAACCCAATGGCAATAATTAAAATCATTGTAATTTTAGTCATCGTTCTTTCTGCTAAGGAGTCAGCTAAAATATCAAAAAAGTCTAAAAATACTTTACAACGATCATTAATGACTTCAACACGTTGATCAATCTCCAGGTACTCTCTAATGGCAGTATACAACGGATCTAAACCAGGTTCAATGGACCAGAAATACTCAGGTGTATCTAAGACATTTGATGATAAATTGACTTCATTACGAAGTTGAAATAACTTACCGGTTTTAATTAACAATTTCTTTCTGGTATAGTTCTGAAGCTTACCCGTTAATGCTAATGCTTTAGGTAACTTGGAAATAGAATTTAAAATATTGGACATTTTTGACTCAAACATTGAAAGTTTTGTTGATTGTGCGATAGCATGAGATATAGTCAATTTGATCAAATGATCACCTGATTTCAACGTAATCATATCATTGTAAATTCTTGGTGTTTGAATATCTCTAATATATTCAAAGTGGAATTCTTCAGTTTCTATAGCATGCTCAGGAACAGGTTTTATTATAAAGGTGATATGTTCCAACTCGTTATTATCGGGAGAAGGTACCGATAAACTAGAGTCCGAAGTGACGCTTTGCAGTAGGTCATCATTACCGTTTACTTCACCATCATTTTCGTCGTCGTCATCATCTGATTCAAACTCACCAGGCTGAATTTTAGCAAACACCAAGTCAGCCAATATGTTCTTTTCGTGAACTTCAGTAAAATTCCAAAACACGACAACACCGTAATCTAGAATAAACATTTCTGCATGCTTTGATAAATCTGGAAGGTTTGATTGATGTTTTCTCTTACCTAAAGATGAATTAGATGAAGTACGTCTCTTTTTATCTTTTTCTGTATACTTATCATCATTTTCCGGAGTACTATCATCAATTGCGCTTGAAGTGTGATTTGTATTTTTATCAGAAAGTAAACCATCAAGATTTTTTTCATGAATAACTTCTTTTGTGAATTCTTGTGTTGAATTAATGTCATTTGAACTATCATTCTTACCATCACTGGATATAGACGACCTGTCGTCATCGTCTTGTTGTTCTCTTTCCCTTTCTCGTTCCCTTTCTCTTTCCATTTCTTCCTCCAATATACTTTCAGTTGGCGAGCTACTCACAAAAAATTGAGGTTCTGATGGATCGAATTCGGAATTGTGAAGGTTCTTTTGATCGTTTTGAAACTCTGGATCTCCCAAACTACCAATTGGTGATCTCATCTGAGGAGATTGTCTCATATCCTCTTGTCTTTCACCAGGTCCTTCTTCAGCTGAATAAAACTCATAATGATGATCACGTTGTTCAACCTTGTCTAAAAAGTTTTCCATTAATTGGTTACCATGTGCCATTTTTGCAGAATTGTTGGATTGAACTCTATAACCATTATCACCAGGTAGTAATGGTAAAGAGTATGGAACGTATAATGCTTCATCATACAGACGAGGAGAAACTATATGATGCTTGGTTAAGAATTTTGAAGTTAGATTCAAGTCAAAACCTTCTGATATCAAATATGCAGTTACTCTTGGATATTCAGTGGCTCTTTTATCTTTTGATAGTTTTTCGGCCCTGGTACGAACATAATTTCCTTCAAAAATATTGACAGTGGTAGTTT
The DNA here is from genome assembly GCA_030557545.1 of Ogataea salicorniae. Taxonomy (NCBI): domain Eukaryota; kingdom Fungi; phylum Ascomycota; class Pichiomycetes; order Pichiales; family Pichiaceae; genus Ogataea; species Ogataea salicorniae. Next base: position 22,711 of record JAKTPI010000031.1, read on the forward strand.
CTGTAGTTTCCAACTGTTGCTGCTGCTGTTCACGGAAAATATGATCTTGTTGATGCTGTTCATCTCTTTGAAGTTGCTCGGAGTCAGGAATTAAAACTAGTTTATGCGTTATTTTAGAAGTTCTACTGGGTAATGTTTTGTAATACTGAGGGACCATTCTAGGACCTGACCTTATTGGCACATTACCTCTGTATTCAGAGCCTGCTGCACCGTATCTTGGAGTAACTTCTCTTTGCCTAGAAGATGGAATATCACTTATATTTGATATTATATTTGACACAGATATATCACTGAATTTAGAAGCGGTGGATTGTCTTTTATTCTTCGAGTTGGAACTACTAGACCATGATGGAGGGTGTGGAGTTCTGTCTGAAGAATTTATTCTTTGTATTCTCTCTTGTTTATGACCTGCAAAAGGAGCCTTTATTTGGTTCTTTCTTGCATCTGTGACTAAGATAGAAGGGGATCTTTTAGCAGTAGTGCTTTTGACATGTGTACCAATCGGAGGCTTTTGAACCGATGGTGAAGGTGATTTCGACATTCCAGATGTCTTTGATTATGATGTTCAATAATTGATATTAACAGTGCACGTTTTATACAATCAGTATGTTATGATAACTCAAGTATAATGACGAATCAAGTAAAGATCAACAATATATAGCTATCTATCTATCTATCTATCTATTCAAGTGCTAAATAGCAAAGGAGATGCTAGTTTCTCCGGGCGGGTAAATTTTTCAGGTCGCTGACGTCAGCATAGTTTTTTGACTTTTCGATTTTAATTGGATAGATTGATTATATGGATGGGCTATTTCAGAAGACACTTACACTTGTTTGTTCTTTTTTTAATTCTTAAATTGAACAGATAAGTGTAACTAAATAATTGTATATAATCAATAGAGCCTACACACAACAATGAGTGACAGTGATGATGATTTATTAGCTTTGGCCGGTATCGGTTCAGACGAAGAGATGCAAGGGGACGAATCCGATTACGAACCAGAAATTAAAACATCGAGATCCAGAACTTCAGCAACGTCGAGAAGAATGGTTGATGATTCCGATGAAGAACAAGAAGACGACGATTACGATGATGTTGCTGAATTGGAGGATGATTTTGAACAAGACCCATATCCATTAGAAGGAAAATTCAAAGATGATGATGATAAGGTGGCTTTACTTGCTATGGATGAAATTACCAGAGAAGGTATCTTATATGAGCGTGAACAAGAAAGAAATAAATACACCGAAAGAAAGTTCCTTGCTTTGAGAGCTAGACAAGATAAAGCTGAAACAAATACTCTTAAAAAGAAAGGTACAGCATCTTCCAAGAGATTAAGAACCAGTAAATTATCTGAATTAAAAAGACAAAGAGAAAAGAAGAGCAAGAGAGAACCAAGAAGATACAATTCTGATGATGACGATGATTTGCATGAAATGATGGACAATGATGAAGAACTTGATGATATGGAGGGTGACTCTGATGAAGGTTACGGATCAGATGAAATCGCTACCAAGAGAAGAAGAACAAAGACAGAAGATTACAACGACACATACTATAGAGATGCATCGTTATCCGATATAAATGTCAAAGTTCGTTCATCTAGATCAGTTTTGGCTAAATTCATATTCCGTGATGAATTTGATGTTGTCATTCCAGGAACATATCTGAGAGTCAACATTGGTATGTCCAGAGAAACCGGTAGACCACAATACAGAATGTGTAAAGTTGAAGAAGTTAAAAGAGGTGGTAGACGCTACGACTTGTTGGGTAAAGCATGTGATACATACTTACTGGTTTCTCAAGGAGAATCCAAGAAAGTAATTGATATAAGATGTGTCTCAGACTCTCCAATCCCAAACGAAGAATTTGAAATTTATAAAAGAAGATTGACAGAGTCAACTTTAGAATTACCATCATTGGGTGACGTTGAAGCCAAATTTAAAGAATTGAAAGCAATGTCAAGCAGAAAGTTAACTGATAACGATATTAACAAAATGGTTGCTAAAAAAGAAGCAATCTCAATAGCCTCCATGGAATCCGGTAACAGAGTTAAGAGATTGCAAGTTCTAAGAGAAGAATTACAAGTTGCCGTGGAGCAAAATCAAATAGAAAAAGCTGACTCTATACAAAAGCAAATTGCTGAATTATCTCAATTCTCAAACCCTGGTAGTTCCTCAAGTACCAATTTGTCAAAGATGGATAAGATCAATCTGAGAAATAAGAAGACGGACGAAACTTCTATTAGAAGAGCGGAAAAGTTGAACGTTGGAATCAGACAGAAACAATTACTTTCCAAATCATTCAACGATCCATTCAGTAGATTAAGAACTAATGCTAAATTGTTCTACACTTCAGAACAAAGGGAAAAGCAGGCCGAAGATGCTGTCGAAGAAAATGAAGAAAATGAAGAAGAAGAAAAGAAGGAAACGATTGTTGACTCAATTAATTGTGAATTCAAGGTGAAGGGTATTGACTCTATGATCAAGGGAATCGAATTCGATATTGGGTTCTCTATTTGATACTATATGTATACAATTTTTTACTTCCGTTTTGTTACTTTTGTATATGTAATTTTTGTATAGTTAAATTAAATCAGAGCAAGCTGATACTGTTTTTGTTTTGCTTTCTATCTATCAAAGCACAAACTTTTAAATCCACCATCTAATTGCTCTAATTAAGTGAAAACAACATATTCAGTCAAGGTCTTTCTATCTTCATCTCTTAACCAACCGTTATAAATATTTTGGAACCCTCCAATATTTTTAATCGTGCATTCTTTGAAAAATTGAATCAACAGTGCTTGAATGTCACCAGTTCCTGTTTCCCTTTTACCGTCTTCATCAAGATAACTCTTCAACTGCTCAAAAGTTGGAACACTAACATCTTCCAAATCTTCCCATCCATCATCTCCATCAGCAGTAGTGTCATCATCACCAGCTTCATCATCAGCATCATGATCATGTTCATCGTCACCTTCGTGATTATGTCCATGAGAATGATGCTTGTCATTCTTACCGCTAGTGACCTGAAATCTCAATTCGTTGACAAGCAATCTCATAACCTTAACGTCGGCGCCTAATTTCTCGTACTTCATTGGCATTCCCTTTGCCATTGATCTTGTTATAATAACATCGTCGCCAACTTGATTTGTTAATAGATCACCATCAACAATAATAGATTTTAATCTTGGATCGTTCAATTTGAAAATCTCAATGAATGCCTTAACATTTGATTCAATTTTGCTATAACCTCTCATTGTTTCGAACGAACTTAACCAAACTGGAATTAACTTGGCTAATGCAGACTCGTTGTTGATTTGGAAATTGGATAAGAAATCTATTGTTGATTGTGGTTGTGAGATAGTTAATGTGTTAAAAATTAATGTCAAATTTTCTGTTGTTTTCATTTCCTTTGATGCAACTAGTCTATTCGTAACAGCTTTTAAAATCTCTTCTAGGTACTGTTGAATTAATGATTCGTGGTTGAAATTGTTGATTAATAGAATGATTAAATCACCAAGCTTTGCTGTTGCTTGATCTGATAAACTAGGAGATAAAAACTTGGAAACAATCTTCAACAATATTTCGTTACCTGATAGTCTTGTCTCTGGATCATTAAAACTTGGGATCAATTCAGGTGAGTTGGATAAGAACTGATTGAAGACATCCGATGATGAATTTAATAATGCATCATCTTCACAATTCAAAATGAACTTATAAATGGTAGGGAAAACGTATTGAAAAACATCGCTAGGCAATTTCCAAGAACTATCATCTTTATCTGGGCCTCTGATGAATATTGCTAAAACTTGCAATGTTAAATCAACTTCAGGTGAATAAGCACCATCTGAATTCATTAGCATTGCAGTTAAGTGAGGTAAACCTTTCGAGCATAGTGCTAGATAATTTTCAAGAGGTAATTGATTGATCAAGTCTTCAATGCATTCAATAGTTGATGGGACCAATGACAAATTGGAGCAATCTTTGAAACCAATAGATAGGATTAACATTAAAGTTTCTTCGTTCATAGTCAATGCTTTATTATCTATGCAAATCAAAATTGTTAAAGCTTCTAACATCATCAAATCAGCATCCTCATCAGCATCTTCTTTTAATCTACTAACAGAAGATATTAAATCGTATTGAATATGTTGATCAAACTCCGCAGCTCTCAGAAAATGGTTGAAATACTGGAAAGATATCAAGATTGACGATTCCAAAACCTGGAGACTATCCGATGTCGATGAGACCTTTGAATATTTTGAGAGAATTTGTTTCAATGAAGTCAATCCAAATGATTTTAATGTAGGCTCGTATTTCATTATGTATTTTGGAATCATCATGATTAATCTAGCACATAAAAATTGAGAATCGTCTGTGATTGGGTTGAACCTTTCATTGATTAATGTTAAAAGATATTCAAGGAATTGTGTTAAGTTAAACGAGGGATCTTCCACTTCAGCTTCATTAGAAAACGAAGAAGACAATAAATGTGCAATTGCCTCAACGTGAAACAATGGTGAGTTGTTTTGGATAGCATCAGAAAGCTTTTTAACTAATGATTCGATAAATATGGAGTTATCAATTTCTGAAGCATCGGACATCAGTTCATCCAACGAGGCTCTAACATCTTCTTTCAATGACAAACCAGTCTCATCACTGACGTATTCGTTGAAGTCAGATTGATACTTGAATTTTAATTCGGCGCTCAAATAATTCAAGTAAATAAACAAGTCTAAAGTTTGGTCCAAATGGGGTAATTGTGCCAAGTTAGTTGATTCGCTGAGAGATAGTAAAAACTTGAGCTGGACGGTTATAAGTTTGATTATCACATCAATTGGTTCTCTCATTCCTTTTTGATTTTGTTGAAATTCATTCAAATCAATAAAAACAGTGGATGGTGCTTTACTATCTTCGGATATTAAAGATAAATAAACTGGTTTGGTTTGAGTCAGATCATAGACTACTAAATCAATTGCATTTGATCCTATTTCAGTGAACAATTTAGATGAACTATAATATAATTGGGTCAATGTGTCGTATAACTCTAGTCTTAAATCAATGGCATTTAGTGAGTTAAGTAGTTCAGGTTGTCGGGATAACTTGGTCGCCATATTTATTAGCAACTGTAATACATGGGGTAAAACCCGGTCTGCAAACTGCTGTTTTTCATGAGATTCTTCTGTATCCAAATATTCAAACATTTTAAGGATAATTTTTAATAATTTTAAAGTTTCTGTTTTAATTGCCATTAAACAACTATCAGAAGATAACATTCTTTCACAGGTTCTCATAACGCTGATTGCAATTCCACCTTCCAATAATTGTTCTTCAGTGACCAAGTCATCGAAAAGTTCCTGTAACACAGATAATGAGCCTAATATTTGGTAATTATTTGAGGTTTCGCTAGTGGTTAGTTCATAAAGATCGTTCAATAAGTTTGGCCATTCATCTGGATAGTCAACAGCAGCAATTTGGACAATTGCATAACTGGCACCGTTTCTAATTTTGGAATCTGGATCACCAATTAACTTGATTAGGGAGTCTCTGATCTGCTGTTTGATCTGTTGGTCAATTGCACTTGGTCCAATAAAAGAGTCAAAGGCTGGGGTCCAATAATTTGGAGTTAATCTTTTCAGATGTAGTAAAGAGGCTTGTCTGAATGATAAATCAACTTCATTGTTGGAGGCAATTAAAATCAATGTATAGAGAAATTGAGAAGGTTCAGAACTGATTAAAGCCTTGAAGTCCAGTTCAGAATGTATTCTGAGGTTATTATCCGGGCTTGTGAGCTTTGAAATTAAATTGAGCACTTGAGTGATCATTGTACACTCAGAAAACACGTTTTGCTTGGTTCCTAATCACAAGAAGTACTATAATGAATGATGAAACACTGGGATCCATCTCTTCAGATTTCAATTATAGTATACAAACTTCAAACAAACAAAAAAAAAAAAAAAAAACAAAAAAACCCGAAACGCTGCCATTTCGCAAAACGGCTCGTCTATTAGTAGAAGCGTCGATGGAATTCAAAAAAGAGGCAACAGAAAGAAACACTATGTTGGATGTATATAAATTATATATTTAATGTCTGTTTTAAAGTTTTAGCTACTAGGTCCAACCAAACAAGATTATAAAATATAGATAGAAAATACATAATGTCCCACGATTACAGTTCAGACGATGATTCATTTTTTAGTGAAGATGAAGACGATTTTTGCCCACTATGTGTTGAAGAAATGGATATCACAGACAAAAATTTTAAGCCATGTCCTTGTGGTTATCAAGTCTGTCAGTTCTGTTACAACAACATTAGAACAAACCCTGAGTTAAACGGGAAATGCCCAGCTTGTCGTAGATTGTATGATGATAATTCCATCGAGTACAAGACTGTCTCTGCTGAAGAATGGAAAATAACACAAGCAAAAGCCGAAAAGCGGAAGAGAGAAAAGAGACAAATGGAAAAGGAAAAGAAGGATGCGGAACAAGCAAAGAGACACCATTTGGCTGGTATGAGAGTCATTCAAAAGAATCTTGTTTACGTCGTTGGTTTATCTCCACCTTGTTCACCAGAAGAACTACCATCTGTTTTAAGATCAGACAAATATTTTGGTCAATATGGTAAGATATTGAAGATTGTTATCAACAAGAGAGCACCAACTAGTAATGGTGCATCCAGTCATATTCCAGTGGGTAATGCAGGCTATGGTGTTTACGTTACGTTTGCCAGAAAGGAGGATGCTTCCAGATGTATTGGTGCTGTTGATGGTTCTTTAAGTGACGGTAAAGTTTTAAGAGCTGCTCACGGTACCACCAAATACTGTTCATCATACCTAAGAGGTCAACCATGTCCAAATCCAAACTGTATGTTCTTACACGAACCTGGTGAGGAAGCAGATTCATATACAAGACAAGATTTATCAACTAGAGCTATCAACAAGAAACTAGAAGAGAGATCTGCCACCAACGGTTTGATTCCTCCACCACCAAATTCGATTGATTATTCTCCAGATAATTCTCCATTAGCTTCATCTGCATCATTATCATACCATCATGAATCACCAGTTCCATCGTCTAACATTCCACTGTCTTCATCTCATCAAAATCCATATTCACACAATCACCATAACCAAGAGAACGATGATGAAGATAACAGTGGACCTGCTTTACCAGCGACTGCGTCATGGGCCAAACATCAACTACAGCAAGCACAGCAATTACAAGCATCACAAACTGGTGGCTCATCAAGTTCATTGGCAGATCAATACCAGCAACCAGCAACGTTATCTGCATTCCCAACGTTGGGTGATGCCATTTTACACAAACCACTAAAAGTCAACAACCACCAACAATTGAAACGTAAGGATAAGAAAGATCGTGAAATGCTAGTCAATTCAGTGGATGACACATTACAATCCTACAAGATGATTAGTGAATCGATTAAAGCTTTGAACCAATCAGATGAATTTTCATACACCATCAAACCAACATTCAAGGTCCAACAGCCAATGTTTAATTTATTCCACAATTTCAAATTTGACGGCTTGAACAAATCTTTAATTGACAATAACTCAGATGAAAACAAGACTCACATGATGAAGTTGGTTGATTCTTTACTGTTTGTTCCATTCAGTAAAAATTACAACTATAGACAAAGTCAACTTTTAAACGCCGGTGCAACGCAAACAACTCAAGCGCCTAATGGAACTGATGATCAAAGTATCCCAAGATCAGCAGCATCAATGCAACAACAACCACAGCAACAGCAACAACAATTTTATCAAACACAACCACGTTTCTCACAACCCACCCCAACAGCAGGAGCAACTACTGCATCTAACCTACTGCAACAAGCACAGCAACAACAACAGCCACAACATCATCACCAATTACCAAATGGCTTACACGGAACCGCTACCCCACCACCACCAGGTTTGTTCAACACTGCCAATAATACCAACATTAATATTAATAATGAAAATGTTGCTGTTGGAGCAGCTAGTAACAAGAACAGTGCTGAATTGTTGAGTCAATTGATGGGTGGTAAGAAGTTGACTAGTAATGCTTAAATTGGATGAGCTATACGGTGTTTTCTATTGTTGTTTTGTGTTTTTGTATATCTATATAGTATTATCATATTATCATTGTTTAATTTTATGCTTGACTTCTTTTTATGCTTTAATTTATTCTTTAATTGTAAAATATATTGTGATTTTTTTTTTCTTTTCAACTAGAAGACAAATGTCTTTTGGTTATGAATTTCGTGGCGGAAAAAAGCGAAGTATATAACGGGATAATTCTGGTGCTTGAGCGTTGGTCGATTCTTGTGATTGTGCTGACATAATCGATTTTTTAGTTCTTAATTTAAATAGTTAATAATAGGTATATTTAATGTATATGATACTATAAATTTCCTCACGTCTTATTCTATAATATACAGAAATAAGATAATAATAATTGTAGGAATAATCAACCGTTTATATACTTATATTTTATAATATGTTTAGAATTCATATGAAACATTATATGTTAATTTCTTGATTAAATTACATAGTAAGTTTAATTCTTACATGTTTTTCAATCATGTAACATAATCTTTGATACATCCGATTTGTATCATATAAGCAATATAACAATTGTTCTTATCATTTCACAGTTATTGGAATTACTCATCAACATTCATATTTGTTATGAATAGTGTTTCATACTATTCATCTAAGTGTTTCATACTATTCATCTAAGTGTTTCATTCATGTTAGAAAAAAGGGTATCTTATTTCAAATTTTTTCTTAAATGGTCGTGTAATGAAATATACATTAGGTCCGACAGTATAACGTAAAAAGATCATGAATAAATAAATTATGTAAGAAAAAAAATAATAGGGGAACGTACAGAATTAAAAAAATAGGAGGAAGATAAAATTAAACAAAAAGGACACAAAAGCAGTCGAGACACCGCTGTGAGTGGTTGGTAAATAATCTAATATTTGTCACGATTAACAATTCCATAAGATCTAGTAGCCAATGGACTTTTTTCAGCTGCATTTTCAAACTCGTAGATCGATCTATAACTAACATTAGGATTAAATCTAACACTTGACCCACCAGCGTTCTTTAAAGTCCCATTCTCTTTACCAACAGGAGTCTTTGTTAGCATCTCATCTTCATTTTTATAATCATCTTCTTGGATTTCGTTGGAAATATCGGATTCTGATTCAATGATTGATAATTGGCCAGCTATATTCTTACCAATTTGGCAATTGCTATTTCTCAATGGACTTTGGAGAATAGATTGCGGTGGAGTGAAATAAACAGTTTGATCCATTAATTTCAATGGTGATTTCAGTGGAGTAGTGGATGTTAAAATCGTGCTGATATCAACAACATTTGGGTTGCTCGATTGATGATGTGGTGACGATATAAATGAACTGTTATGGTTATTTCCATTAGCGATTTTGCGTGGAGAACGTGGTGATCCTATTATACTATTTCCAGTTTGTTCGTTTGTGAAATTATAATAATTGGTAGTGGTTGTGTTGCTTGTATTTGCTGTGTTTGATCTGACTTTATTGAAAATAAAGTTTGGAACAACAAAGCAAACTATAATACAAATAGATATACCAAACAAACTTCTGAATGATAACTTATGGAAAAATGCATTCAAACAATCAGCCAAGATTTCAAAATAAGCAGTAGTTGTAACGACTTCTGATGGATCTTTGTTCATACAGTTTTCCCAATTAGTACAAGATTCTTCTAAAGCCGGAACTCTCAAATCAGGCCAACAGTTATTACGGAAATACTCTCTCTTACAAGAGTTAATTTCAAATTGTAAAGCATTCGAATAACTTTGAATCTTTTTATCGGCATCTTTTTTAACTGCCAGGAATGAAAATAAAAACGTCAACAATACTGTTGAAACAATCAAAGTGTTAAATAGAATTTGAATAATGGATGTTAAGTTGGCAGGTGTTTGAGGATCTGTTAGAATGTTTTTAATCAGTTTATAAGAGGATGAATCTTCAAGAGATGTTTTCTTCTTGTTTAACTTATTGTTATTATTATCGTTACTATCAGTTGTTATTGTTGTTGTTTTTGTTGGGTTGAGGTTTGTATTTGTGTTCATATATTCATTTTCTTGTTTAGTTTCCGTGTTGTCGTTTAGTCTTTTCAATGTAGAACTATCTGATCTTCTTCTTTTCCTCTTCAATAAGTCTGTTGGAGAATTATTGAATTTACCAGGGGTGTTTAACTTTTTCTGCTTATCAAAAATATTATAAGCACCTTTCACTGGATTCAAATTGCCTTTCAAATCAGTAGAGCTCTTCAAACCTGGTTGAGAGTTGACAAATGATTCAGAAACTCCTTTCCTTGTTGATCCTGTAGAATTGAATATCAAACTCAAATCCTTTCTTGAGGATGATGGAGTTGATTGTAATGCAGAAAATGAGGTGGGTGTATATGATGATCCAGCATTCTCTTTGTTCATATCGTTATTGTTATTGTTATTGTTTTTGTCTTTGTTTTGGGTGGATATATTTAAATAGTGGTAACCGTCATTTAATTTTTCGGGTAGTAAAGTTTGACCCAACTTGGCCTTTCTCAACGTATCTGTTAATTCTTTCCTTTCATAATACTTCTTTTGAACTGAAAGTGGTTTAACAGGTGTCAAATTTGGATTGAAATGTAATTGGGAAGTGTTTGATAATGATGAAACGTCGTTATCGAGTTCAACATTAGCGCCGCCGTCATCACTAGTCTTTTGCGGCATTTGATCTAAGAACTCGTTGGTTGTAGAGCTAAAGTCCAAGGATGTCATGACTGCAGAAGACTATTAACAGTAATGATGAAACATCAATGTAGGTTCGAGTTTAATGAATGTGTGTGAGCTGCATCAATAGAAAGAAGGTTGAGTCCCCTTAAGGCCAGATTAGGCCTGTTAAATTTTTTGTTGGTAAAAGAAGTGTAAACAAAGAAGGGATTTGAACATTTTATCGTCGATAGACCTGTCCAAAGAAAAAACAAAGAAAAAAAGTGAAAATTGCGTCGATTCAATTACGCAGTATTTATCTAAACACCGCCTTGATTTGTTTTTGACCTCTTAGTGTTTTCCTTTACAGTAAATTAATTTAAAGGGGAGGGAGGGAGGGGGGGGGGCAGCACATGATATGCTATAGATATATATATATGGGTCACCATATACACACAACTTACTGTTCCATCGAATAAGCGTATCAATTGTAGTTATACATAAAAAAACAATCCAGTTCCAAAGTTGCCGATTCTCTGTTTTTTCTATTATTGAAATGTTTGATTTGTTCCACAGAACCTTCCATTTTTTTTAAATTTTGTTTCTATTATACGAGCTGATTAGTTAAGTGCTTAACTAATCATTATTGCTCTTCAACTACAGGAATACATTCCTAGTATCCTCTCCTTCGCTGACACTATATATATAATTATAACAGGAACATCTTTGCACCATTTAACGATAAAATAATTGCAACCATGTGATCATGTGATACATATATATATATATAAATATGTATGATGACTCTCTCTTTCTCCATTCTTGTTAGTATTACCGATCTCTCGCCTTCTCTTTATCCGTAATATATACAAAATCACAACAATAATATCTCTTTAAAGAAATAATCAATTTAGTTGATACCCCACCAAAAGTAAACATACATTCAAGAAAATAGACACTAGAACTCTCAGACCAATATGACAAACACAAACCAGTCTCCAAATCATCCAAAGGGAATACTTAAGAACGCTATCCACGACTCCAATTCACTTGATCAATCATCAGATCCATCAACAACAACACCATCAGCAACATTCTCATCAACCATTCATTCAGTTGATGAAAAATTCGATAGAAAACAGGTTATAGCAAACACCCAACTGAATGCCCAACTGTTATCAGGGTCAAGTTCTAAAGGTGACAAAATAAGATCTAAAATTCAACATTTGAAAGAAGAGCAAAAACACCATCAACCAGACAGTGACGCTGATCATTTGAAATGGGATGAAAAAAATATTTTAATTAATGAAATGGAAAAATCAAGTACGATGAAAATTGATGAACCAAAGACTCCATACGAAGGTGGATTTGATCCAAATAACGATTATTACAGATCCGATAACGAAGATGAAGATGATGATAACGATAACAACAATAAAAATAATAATACTAATGAATCCGCAACCAATGATCCAAATAAATTTGATCACATGGATGAATTAAAACCAATAGATTTAGGTGATGGTTTGAATGGTGATGAAGATGGCGATGTCATTGATCAATCTAGACGTATTCTGAGATCAGAACATGAAGATCAAACTGAACAAGTTGTTGCAGGAGATAACGACGAAGAAGAAGAAGAAGAAGAGGAAGAAGAAGAAGAAGAAGAAAAACTCAGTCCCGAGGAAAAACATAGAAGATTTGAAGAAATGAGAAAGCAACATTATCATTTGAAAGGTAACGCTTTGAAAATCCCAATTCATGTTAGTGATGATGAAGATGCTGAATAAAATTGAATACATGATAATATATATGTGTGATATTTGTATTTTTTTCTTTTTTCTTAACTTGTGTATTTATATATACATATAGTATGTAAATTGATATTTATCTTCTAATGGTTCATTTTAAAACCTTTGAAAATATATTCTTACTACTTTTACTTTATTCTGTTCAATAACTTCAAACCGGATTATTAAATAAAATACAATAAGATACCAATCTTTTATTTCAAACTTTTTAAAAATATAAACACAAAACAAAACTCCATACACATAGCACATTATAATAAATAACAAAACCAAGCGAATCAATCGCCAGTAATAATCCTTTTTCCCCCCCCCCCCCCCCGTCTTAAACCACCATTGCTACATAATCAAACACCTTGATACAATCAGTCATTTGAAATATGTATCATTCAACACCTAAGAACCGAAAGATCAACTCAATTGGTATAGGAATAGACAGCTCATTCCACGATGACACCTTCAAATTGAAACCAAAATTGAAAGCACAGTTGTCCAATTCAAAACAATCGCTATTGAGCAAGATCAGATACAAACATTTACTTTTATTGTATATCAATTGGATAATTTTAATTCATTATTTCGAAAGAACGTTAGTTTACAAATTGATAAACAAGTGCAATTGGTCAAAATGGGAACAATGGCCTCGTGATTCGGATCCATATCATTCAATGATCTATGGAGATCCACAAATCGTTGATGATTACAGTTATCCAACAAGAAGCAGGTTTTTGTTGAAATTAACACAAGCACTGTCAGATAATTACCTGCATAGAAACCATCAAATTATACACAAATTATTAACACCAGATTCAACTTTATTCATTGGAGATTTATTCGATGGTGGTCGTGAATTGGATAACAAGGACTGGTTTGAGGAATACACAAGATTCCAAAAAATATTCAATCCAATTGAAGCAACCAAATTCTTGAAACAAATCCCAGGAAATCACGATATTGGATTTGGAGACTTGATAGAATTCGATAAGTTTAATAGATTCAAATCAATCTTTGGCAATGCCAACGACTATTTCAACTATGGTAACCATTCTATAGTGCTATTGGATACTATATCAATCGAAGATGAGAGTGATTTAATGGTCAATAAGCATGCAAACGATTTCTTGCAAGGGTTTCAAAGTGACCTTCCCAAGATCTTATTAACTCATGTTCCATTGTACAGATTCACCGAACAACAATTGTGTGGTCCATTGAGAGAATCAAAGAAAAGATTCCCAGTGATGAAAGGTAAACAGTATCAAACCGTTCTAAACCACAAACTATCACAAAAGATTTTGAACGTTTTGAAACCAAAGATCATATTCTCTGGTGATGATCATGATTACTGCCACATTAGACACGAATTATCATCAGGGACTGATCAATATGGGGCCGGTTTGTCATTTACCGATGAAATTACTGTTAAAAGTAGTGCCATGACAGGCGGGATATCAAAACCTGCAATTCAATTGATTTCTTTATGGAACCCATTGGAAAATGATCAGCCTGCTGTTGAAAATCGTAAAGTGCAAGAAACAGGAGAGTTGATAGTGGAACATGATACTTTCAGAACTAGATTGTGCTATTTACCCGATCCATACCAACCATTGAAATATTATTCAGCATTTTTAATTTTTTCTTTAGCTTCTATTTTGATGGTGTCAATATTTATCAAAATGGCAAAGAGATTGGAATCCTTTATAAGAAGTAAGTTGAAGAAGTTAAGTAGCAGGTATACTCAGCCGTCATTGGATGGCGATGATGGAAATACTAACTTTACAAGGGCTATTGATGTTCTGACTGACTGGAAGATTCCTATTGAACGTGATTATATTGGACTCATTTTGAACTCAATGATACTTATCATAATAGTTTTGTTCACGTTATGGTTTTACTTCAGTAGTATTTGAGGTTGAATTCGGTAATAACATATATTCATATATATATATATATAAATTGTTTATAAACGAACGATAAAAGTAAAATAAAATAGAAGAAAATAACAAGCTAATGGTTGTAAACTGTAGTTTTTATCAAATAAAATAAAGAGATAGAGTGTTTATATAAGTCTAGCGAAAGATCCCTAATGTGAATAATACGACAAAAACAAAACAAAAACAGACAACTCAGACCCTAATTGAATTACCTGTATGATAAATCAAAACGGTCGGTTCTTATTTATGTGCAGCCACTCAATAATTTATAACTTTGGAGAAGCATTCTTCATGGCTTGGTCAACTGGAACGAAACCCTTTAATGATCTTGAAGCAATTGGATCGTTAGAAATAACATCGTTAAACCACTTGTTAATGTATGGGTGCTTCTCTAACCATTTTTTGTCCCAACAAGTTTGGAAACCCCATCTGAATGATTGAATAGCCCAGATATCGGCTAAAGTTGCATAATCGTTGGAAACCAAGTACTTTGATTTTTTCAACTGAGATTCAAACATATCAGCGAATGAGTTCAAGTTTTTCAAAGCGGATTCGACACCGGCTTGAGTGTATGGTAAGTTACCAATTAATGGGTAGATGAAGTCAACTAAAGTGGAAATCATTTCAGCGTTAACAAAAGAAACCCATTTCCATGTTTGACCTTGTTCTTCTAAAGTTTGACCGTAGAATTTGTAGGTGTTTGATGGAGATTTTAAAGAGATTAAGTAAATCAATAAAGCAATAGCTTCATGTAACACGAAATCGTTTTTACCAACAAAAGTTGGGACTTTTTTCAATGGGAATTTAGCAATATAGACTGGATCTGAGGCATCGGAGATTTTAATGTCCAAATCCAAGTATTCAACCAAGTTTTTGAATAAAGAAGATCTTGGAGAGGCTAAGTTTAAGTATAAAGTACCTTGGGACATTTTTTTTTTCCGGTTTTGTTGTTTGTCTTTGTTTATAATTTCGAAAAATTGAAGAAGTCATCCTGAAAAGACATCTTATTGGAGAAAGAAATAAAAAATAGAGGAGGCTAAAAAAGTACCTCCATGAGATTCCTTCAAAGAGAGAGAAAAGTTGCATAGATTGAAATCGTTGTTAAAAGAGGACGGTTAGAGAATTCCAGATTGGGAAGAATTATCCGGGGGGGAGAAAAAAGAGTATTAGGAAAGCGCCACAGTTTTATAAAAAAATATCCCAAAAAAAAAAACAGCCCAAAATCTTCTTTTACACAGCCTTGGATACTTGGGTAGTGTTCTTAGACTAGTTTTTTCCCAAAGAGGAAATTCTCAGTTATCTTTCAAAATAGCGTGTTTCAAAATAAGTAAACAAAATAGATTTAAACGCGTTAAATCTAAAAAGCTGTATTTACTTATTGGTGTGTGAATAACTAGAATAGAATAAACTCGGGTATTTGTAGCTATTATTCAGATCATTCAACATATCAGTTTCAAATAATCTATCCATCCAAAAAATGAACATATTTGGTTCATCTAATAGATATAATAAATCAACAACTGATGATTCTTTAGAGTTGAAAAAATCCCAAACTATAAGGTCAAAAGATATATTATCTGACCTACTTTTCAACAAGAATGATAAGAATTCATTTGATTATACAGAAGCTGATAATAATAGAGAGTTGAACGAGAAAAAAACTGATGAATTTAATTTAAATTTGACTCAAAAATTAAAAGAAAAAGAAAATCGGTTATTAAACAGTAAGAAAATCAAGAAATCTGGTGATGAAGATGGTGAGATACTAATAAATAGATCAAAGCATAAGAGTAAGACTAAGAGCGCTACTCAAAGTTACATATCTCCGTTGAAAGAAGCTCTATTATTGGACGATAAAACTGATAGTTGGAAACCTGTTGAAACTAGATTGGATGATAAAGAATTGAACATTGGATCGAGTAAGAAGGATAAAATAGACGCTGAGGTATTGAACACTAAATTTAAAAACAAAAAGGAGAATCAAAACAAACAGTCAAAACTACTTATCGAACAAGTTATTGAAACGAAATTCTATGAACATAGAATTTCTATGCTTGAGAAACAACTGAATAAAGAAAGATTGAGACACCAAGAGTTGGAGAAAAATCAGTTGCATTTGAAATACTTGAACAATACTTTAACTCAAGAAAATAACAACTTGAAGAAAGATATTACAACATTAACTAATGATAAAAATCAATTACAGATGGAAAATAATAGTTTGGTAAAAACCAATCATAAATTAAAACTTGAAACCAATAATTTAAACAAATTTGAGAATAATCAAATCATCAATTTGAAAAATAAACTATCTGATAAATTAGACCAATTAAAGTCTTATAAGATCGAAATTAATGGTTTAAAGAATCAAATCGATTCAATGAAGTCAAATCAAATTGATTTTCATAAACTGCAGAGACAGTTGCAATCCATCCAATTAGAAGCACAAAACAATAATATTAATAATGACGACGACGATGAGACGAGACCAGCACATACAAGTAAACGTATCGTTGCTGAAAATGTTTCACAATCTGTTCTTCATTCTGACGATGACGATACAAGCTACTTGTTGCATATAAATACTTCAAAAATAAAGCCAAAAGTCATTCAGAAGCTAAAGAGAAAAGTTGTTCCTGAGAAAAATAATGACAGTACAACCACTAACTCGTTTGATGGAATTTTCAATGATACTGCAACCAATAAACCTGCTTTTACTGAGACTTTAGGTTCAATTCAAAATTGTGGTTCTAATTTGTTATCTTTAGATGATAATACGGAAGTTTTCTTAAATATATAGCATGTATGGTACATATTCACTAGTTATGAAATACAACATTTAACGTTTACAATAAAAAAAAAGGTAAAATTGTATCGTTTGAGTAAACTAAGCGTCGATCGACGCAGTTCGACGCGATCGACGCTTTTTCTGGAAAATGCGAAAATTTAACCGGAAACTTATTCGTCTCTAATGACGGATGATTCTTGTGTCCGTGATGACATAATCTAACGAGTAAATAATCAATTTTTAGTTAATTGATGGTAAAGTATACAAGATTCTATATAGAATAATATATGGTTAGAAGTAAGTATAAGTAAGTTCATGTTCTTTTTATATATCAAATAGTAAAAATGTATAAAAATAATCTGTATAATAAACTGGGAAAATGCACAATTTATATAGTAATAATTTGCAATTACTACAAGATGAGTCGTGTGTAAATGAATACCAATATTACCTATATTAGGATTCTGACAAAATTCTGGGGAAACAAAAACTAAAACAAAAGACATGACATGACAGCTGATTGATTGATCTGAGATCTTAAGGTTAATACGTCTTCTTATATACTTGAAGGTGTATTTCTAGCTTTTCCATGTTGATTTTGGTATTTATATGATTTGATTCAAATACAAAAAGAAAAAATAAACTCCATGTCTATTGTCAAGTATAATAACGAGGATGACAATCATCTAAGTGTTGTTCAGTAAGTATTGAACCCCCATGATGGACTTGTCTTAAGAACCCTGCAAAGCATTGAAATATTACTAACGCTAACATATTCTCTTTAAATAAAGTCAAAATCATTCATTAAATGCTGTTGTTCTGTACAACTCATTGACCAACAATTTGGAACTTGTCAAACTGAATGATAAACAAAAATATGAGAAAGCATCATCTGATCTTGTACGAGGAATCAGTAGTGATAGTAGAAGGAGAAGATCATCAGCAACTTCTACGCCACACAATACAGGTACTAGCAAATATGAATTTATATGTCCTAATTGCAATTATCAATGTGAAATAATGCCCCCATCTGATTCACAGTCTGCAAAAGTGCATAGCGATGGTGGGTCTCAACAAGATGGTAATTCAGATTTCCTAAGAAACGATTATTTTAAAATCTTATCAGATATTGAATCGAATAATGAACTCAATAGAGAGTTGATAACCACTGTAATACATCAATCAAAAGTACAGAATCCACTGTTGTTACAATCAGAAATTGATAATATTCCACTTGAGCTAATAAACCAAGGCTATTTCAAGAAGTTTTTCAAAGTTTTATCGAATTTAGGAAACGGATCAAATGGTAAAGTTTTAAAAGTTGAACATAAGTTATTCAATTTGAATTTAGGTACTTTTGCATTGAAGAAAATCCCAATTGGTAATCAATTCAGTTATTTAACCAAGATTCTAAATGAAGTTAAGTTTTTGTACGATTTAACTGAATCTGCATTGCATTACGATATGAATAATAACAATAAACTGAACAATAATAATATTATAAAATATAATCATGTCTGGCTAGAAGTTGATCAATTGAATGAATTTGGTCCTAAAATTCCTGTTGTTTTCATATTGTTTGAATACTGTGATGGAGGTACTTTGGAAGAATTTGTTGAATCTATTGAGAACCCAAAATTCGATCTTAAAAAAGAAAAATTGTCACGGAGATTGAAAAAATTGAATGGGGGGGGAAATCCAGCCATTGGTACAACGGACAATAACAATAGTAATAATAATAAACGGTATTTGAACAACTTTGAAATTTTCAAGATTTTTAAAGATATTTTAAATGGTTTAAATTACCTTCACGAATTGAAAATCTTACATAGAGATCTAAAACCATCCAATTGTTTATTCAAGACAAAAATTTTAGATGACTATAAACCAATTGAATCCGTTGATGAATTTGATAAGATACCAAATCTATTAGTTAGTGATTTTGGTGAGTCTATAATGGAGAATACAAAGAGAAATTCAACAGGCTCAACAGGTACATTAGAATTCTGTGCTCCTGAACTATTTGAAGTAAATGAAATCAATCCAGGTCGATTAAGAGAATTTTCTTCTAAATCTGATATTTATTCATTGGGGATGATTTTATACTATTTGTGTTTCAATAGATTACCATTCAAATCAAAAGATGATGACCATGTGTCAATCAAAGATGAAATCATTCATTCTGAACTATTGTTTACTGATTTGAATAAAATAAGAAACTTGAAATCAAGTGTCACAGGGGATTTAAATTATTTATTAGACGATTGGGTTATCTTGATCAAATCTATGGTTAACCCTGTTGTGAGCGAAAGACCAAGTTGTCAAGATTTAAATTTAAGTTTACAGGTTATCTTGGATAAATTATCAGTCAATGAGGATGAATTTGAACAGTTGGATCAAACTGAAATAGGTGAAGATTTAGTTTATTATTATAAGGACTACTTCAAATTTGCTATTTTGATAGGTTTAATAGTAATCAATTTGAAACTAAGTGAATTCTATTACTTGAACAACTTACAATATTTGTTTATCGGTTTAAGTTTTTCAACTTTCAACTATAATGTTTATTTACTGGTTTATCAATCGATCTTATTTGTCGGTTTAATAATCATTAAATATCTTGAACTTGAACATCGTATATATGGTTGAAAGGATGGCAAAAAATCAAGGAAAAAAAAAATCTCTCATATCACGTATACATATATTTATACACTAATTAGCATTGACAGCCATTATTTGAACTGCTTAAATTATCACCCTTACCGAACCTTAGGTCAATGAGTCCCCTTTTACTCTGTTTATTATCTTCATCCTCTCTATAATCATAAAATAATGAGTCATCGATGTTGTCGATCAAATAGTTGAATAGTTCGTATAGTCCGATGTTCAATTTAGAACTTGTTTTGAAATATTTGTCAACCTCTTTATTCAAATTTAAAAACTCTTGAATAGTATCTGAAAATTCACATTCTCTAAAAGTAACATCATGTTGTCCTCCTCCGTGTTCTTGAATTTCTTGCTCTTGCTCTTGACCTTCTTGCTCTTGTTCTTGTTCTTGTTCCTGTAGTAAATCTAATTTGTTTCCAATTAGCAAGATTTTCAAGTTCAAATTAACGTTGTCGTTCTTGTACATCTTCAACTCATTGATCCAATACTCTGCTTTTATAAAACTGTTCAAATCATTCAAATCAAAAACGATTAAAGCCAGGTTCGAGTTCCTATAATACAAAGGTGTCAAATTATGAAATCTTTCTTGTCCAGCAGTATCCCAAATTTGCAAATTAATCAACTTCTTACCTTCATTTTTAAATATTTTCTTTGATATAAAAGCAGCTCCAATTGTTGAAGATTTTTTGTTATCGAAAGTATTGTTTTGTATTCTTTGAAGAATGGAAGATTTACCAACTGATGATTCACCGAGCAAAACCAATTTTAAATCCGCCAGTTTGTCTGGTTTGTTCGTTAACAGCTGGTTTGTTTCCGATAGAGACGATATCAGATGCGGTATTATTGTTTCTGAATATTGTGACATCATATATAGTTGATCACTGTGTATCTAGTTATGGTGAATATACTTAAATGAAAAAACCCTCTTTGTGTGAAAGTCCAAAGATTCAAAAAAAATTAGTCAATCTAAGTGAAAGTTGGTTTAGTTTCTGTGGCCGCCACAAAAAAAATTAATTAAAGCGTGATGATGATCGTCTTATCTTATCTATTTTCTAAAAAAAAAAACTGGATATAACTAACTCCCTTTGATTTGATTTCTTCCTTCAAAAGAACTGATACAACAACAAAGAACAACAATCAGAATAATTCAAGTGCCATTAAAACTCTGAAAATGTCCAGTAGCTCATTCAATCAATTCTCGTTTGAATTGCAACCTTCCGAAGGTATCGGGTTCATCAAGCTAGGTTTATCTCTCTATCAAATAATGAATCTCCTCAAATCACACAATTTAAACAACGACATTCGATTCATATATTCAACAAATTCAAAAACAATTGTACTTCAACTAACGAAATTCAACATTAATTTAGTTTTTGATTCAAGTTTCCAAAAATTGCTATTAATTGAAATCAACCTGCAAAAACAACTATATAGCATAAAATACATTTATAAAAATGAAACGATTACAAATTTTGAGTTTAAATCTATTTATAACAAGATATTTGGACCGACTTATCCTGGATTTTTAAATGAGAATGATTACTACCTATCGTATCAAGGCATTGCCTTCAAATTCAATAAGGTTAATTTAAATACCACAAAGAAAAGAATTAACGATGAAGATTTAATTAGAGTGTTGAGTAATTCAAAAGACGAATTGAATTGTTCTGCAATCACCATATTTAAGGGTAAAAGCTGGGAAGACTCATCAAATTCATTACGGCAACTGTTATGTACATTTCAATTGGATGTCCATGAGAAATTTGATAAGCTGATAGATTATGATCACAACAAGTTATTACAATCACCAATTTTCAAAGTTGTTATCAAATTTTGTGAAGTAAACTTACCTTTGAAACTTATTACATTTGAATTCAATAAACACCATTTAAATATGGACAAATTTACGTTACAATTAGATCTAACTTCAATGCAAGAAATGGTTAAAGTTTTTGGACCACCTGAAGATACTTTAATCAAACTTGATGAGAATAAATCCAGCAACAGCAATCAATCATTTTTCAAAATCCATAACTATTTTAAATTTGGATTTGATGTTATTTACAAGTTAGACAAGTATAACGATAACGGTTGTAATATTGTTACTAAAATAGTTATTCATAATAATATGCCTAATTCACTTGAGTTTCTCAAATATGAACGGTTGAATTTTTACATGAATACATACTCTGAAAGTGCTAGTGCATTCAATGAACAGAACTATCAAATAAAAACAACTGAATCAGCACAACTATCATCATCAATTACAACTCCATACTTCTTAAAACAATACGTCAAGAAAAAAACAGAATATACAAACAGTATTTGTTATGATGTTATATTTGGTAATGAACCTTACTTGATCAATAACGATTCAAGTTTCAATAATTTCAAAAATTTGCCAAATAATACAACAAGAACAAACCAAAATAACAAACCGATTTTCTTGAATAGGAAAGAATACGAATTGAATCCTAGTAACATTAATTCAAAAAATATGTTTGAATTGATTGATTACGAAGATGATTTTTCAATCGGCTCTGAAAGTGGTGGCAGTGGTGCTGGCATTGGTGTAAGTAATGGAGTCGAAATTGTCAATCAAGGCGATGAGGGTGCTAGTGGTACTGATAATGATGATGATGGTGATGGTGATGATGATGTAGATGAGTTTAAGAATTGGGGGTTGAGTAAGTTGATGGGTTACGGTCGTTGTATATTTGAGATATTGATTGATGGCGATAAGATCAGCTCTATGACATTATTTTAAAGGATTTTGAGTGTGTGATTTTTTTTTTTGTGAAACAGTTAGTACATTTTCTTTCCTTTTTTTGGCATCTTTTCTTGAGTTGTTCGTTTACACTTTGCTTATATTTTGCTTACAAATTTTTACATTTCGACATACAAAAGATAAAAAAAAATATCAATAACTGCATAAGTTGAATATATGTATATTTATATGAAAAGGAATCGTTTAAAAGGTAAATAATATTAGAATCTTTTGAATTCTGCAATAAAATGCTAGTAGGGAAAAAAAAACAGTATAAGTGAGCATAAATATGTATAATCTAACAACATTGAAAAACCGAAAGAAAAAGGAAAAACAAGTCTTGGAAACTGTATAATAGTGAATCAAGGAAAACAAATCAGGAAAACCAGTTTTAAGGTCTATATACAAAATAAGTTGGTTGCTTTTTTTCTGTATTTTTCTATATACTCTTAAGATAAAATTGAGAGATAGGGAATGAAAGAGGCGATTAAAAGATTATCATTTTGTAAAATCGTTAAAAAAATTAGTGGAAAAAATTAAAATTGCGTATAGTTTGGATTAAAAGGGATTGATAAAGTAATAACGTAGGGCTGATAAAAGTCATGAAAAGAAGGTAGTGTGGGATAAATAAGGGAATTAAGATGGATTGTATGTTTAATAATAAGTGTAACCGATATAGTTATCAATTGAGCCATTTCTATTCAAGTAACTGATTTCAGGCAACTCTAAATCAGTTTTAATGTTTGACATTTGTTGGAAAATTCTTGAATAGTTATAATTCAACTTAATGTCTTTGTAAATATAATTCTTGTAGTTGTTCAAAGAAATGAAATAGGGTGAACAAATTTTGAATAGCTTGAAATATAGATCAATTCTATCGTTTGAATTCTTGAAGTTGGCGGAATTGATAGTTGCATCTCTAATTGAGATCCAATCGGCATGAGCAATGTACTTCATACCTGTTGAATTGTTCAACGATAATAATTGTCTGAAAATATTCAAAATATGTGGAGTTGAAATATCGATTGATCCACAAGCTTTCAAACAACATCTAAAGAAAACGTTTGTCTTTGAAAATGTATTTGAATCGGCAGTACTCAAAATATATTCAAACGTATCTAGATTGTTCCAAGTAATTGATTTGGAAAGTAAAACGTTGATTAATGGTTCATCAATGGCTTTAATCGAATTGTAATCCGAAATCAAATTTTTCAACTCATTGAAACCTTCTTCCGAATGAACTGGATACTTCTTGAAGAAAATTGATAAGAATGAATCATTCAATGAAGATGAAACTGAAGAATTAGAAGTTTTCTTAGATTCGTAATGTTTCCAAGTCGTTAACCAAATGTTTTTAACCTTTGAATAATCTTTGGTAATTTCCCAGGTGTTTGATAAGTACTTCTTGATGAAATTCAATTGTAAAGGAGTCAGATAAGGCATTAATTCATTGACAGCATCATTATAGAAGACATCAGCAGTATCGATATCCTTTGAGAATCCAATGAATGACAAATGAGCCATAGTCATATAACTTTTAACGTTGATTGGAGGTTCAATACCCTTTGATGTGAAATTGGAATAAACATCTGATGTCAATTGTTGGAAGATCTCTAAAGCATCGTTTGTTTTGCCTTTGAACAGACAAACTCTAATCATACCAACTTGCAACTCGTTGTGCAGCTTTTCGTTTTGGCTCTTGGATGATTTAATGTTTTGATACATTGACCAAACTTCATCAAAATTGAAATCACCACTTTCAACCAAGAATGGGAAGATTGATCCCAAAACAGGTTCTGAAGTGAACAAGTGGTTTAATTTTGGACTGTTCTTACCAGTTTCCCAGATATGAACAGCTTCGAAAGTAAATCCTAAATCTTTGTAGGCTTTGAATAGATGGGTCAATCCATGAGGGTTTAGAGTGACTAAGTTGTCTAGAACGTTATAAGAAACTTCTCTGATAGCACATGTCAATAAATGATGAATATTTTTAATTGGGTTATTTGAATCTTTATCTAGATTTTTCTTCAATTTTGAAAGTTCTAATCTATGAATTCTTAAACCATTTCTTAGCAGGGAAACAAATTCACCCATTCTTCTTTCATTCAGTTCAATACCGTTGTAAATTAACAAGGAATAAATTGGGAGAATCTTACGAACGGCAACCCAGAACTGATCAACACCACCAGAAATCTTACCAGTAGCTAAATCATAGGTTGAATTTTGCAACAGACATTCATCAAACAAAGCCAACTGTTTGTTTAGTTGATTTTTATCTTCTATTGGGAACTGTTTCTGAGAAGTGCTCAAAGAATCGTGAGGTGATCTAACTAAATCGTATTGAGTGGATGTATTTGAAGTACCAGTGCTGTAAGAGGCCAAATTACGTTGCTGATGGTTGAAAAAGCTATTGTTTGGAGTTGAAAACTTATTTGAGTAGTGGTCATTGAATTGAGAACCGGATAAAGGATTCTGAGGCTGTTGTTCAACTATCGTATTAAATAGTCTTGTTGGTTGGGTAGGTGGGGGTTGATGCTGGATAGCTTTAGCGGAGACCCTTTGACCTTGCTTCAGGGAGTTTGTAGTTAGAGTTCTAAACATGGTATTATAGTTGAATCTGAGTTGCTTGGTTTGTTTCTGACTGCAGAATTAAACTAAAACTGTTAACTGTTAACTGTTGAAAAAAAAAATAAAAAATAAAGGAGGTTTGATGCTATAAATACGAACTAGAATTAAAAGACAAAAGAAGGCAAAAGAATAGAGCCGGAGGATAATGATACGATGAGCCAAAAATGACGTGTTTTGTTTTTTTGTGCTGTGGTGTTGGGAGGCGCGGGCCGAATCTATACGAGGTACTTGGTCGGTCGACGTGGGACTTCGGGGTTTGTGGTTTTTGTTTTCTGTTGGGTCGATTAGATTTAATAAAAGTGGTGCCTTTTTTTTTATTATTAATTAATACACAATATATACATATTACCCCCTACAGTCCAACAATATCTTCTGACCTCAGCCCTACCTCAGCCCTACCTCTGCCTACCTCTGTCTTTATTCGATTTAAACGAGAACTTATGACCATGGTTTTGTTGATTTCCTCCCCTTCCTTGATTGAAGAACGGATTACCACCTCTGAAATTAAATTGAGGTCTACCAGGTTGTGGTCTATGTCCACCTCCATCATTTAGATCATCACCGTATCTATCATAGTTGGATTTTTGATCTGGATCCGACAAAACTTCATAGGCATTGTTGATTTCAGCAACGTTGGTTTCAATTTCATCCTGTGATAAATTAGATGATTTTCTTAGCTTGTCAGGATGGTTTTGTCTCATTTTGTCTCTGTATGCTTTCTTAATAGTACCTTCATCTGCATCCTTTGAGACACCCAATATTTTGTAGTAGTCATTCTTGGGTTCTGATCGTTGATGCTGTTGTTGTCTATGATGCTGTTGTTGTCTATGATGCTGTTGGTGTCTATGTTGCTGTTGTTGTTGTTGTCTTCTTCTTTGTTCTTCTTGTTGTCTCATCTTAGCACCGTACTCTCTATCCACAACTTCATGTCTTTTCTTCCAAAGATTGGTTTGCTTGAACTGCTCCTTCATACCATCAAGCATTTTTTGTGCTTCTGCGTAAGACTTACTCTTAATTAATTTGTCAATTGCAGGTAATTGATCAGGCAAGAAAATCTCTTTCGAGAGTCTTTCTCTGTTCAACTTGGTATATTTACCAATTCCGTGAAGAGTGGCAAAATCTGATCTTATACTTTTAACTTTATTCAACTGATAGAATGATTCTCTCCCCATTTGTACTAATTCACTTAAAAACTTTGAATTCATCAATATTTCGTCTTCTGTGAAATTGAACTCTTTTAGGTTAGCAACTATCAATTGCATTAAAATTTCAAAATTATTTTTATGATTCGTAATGTCAAACCCAAATATATCTTGTTCATTGAATCTTAATTTGATTTTCGTATCGTTATTGAATAACAAATCGTTTAATTTTTGCCAATACTCGGTTGGTGGTTCAAATTCCTCAATTCTTGCCAAATCACCTTTCTCTTCTGTATCTAAATAAACATAAGAGTAATAAATTGATATTTCAGTGTAAATTTCCATTAATTTGTTGAATATAACACCAATCTTTGAATATTGCCTACAACCTGCAAAATCATTATCCAACTTCAAACAGTTTTTCATTATCTTGTTTGAATTTGAAGGATCAATGGCTTTACCAAAAAATTGTAGCTTGTATAATTCAACATAGTTATTCAAATTTTGATCGTTGTTGTTTATAATACTCATATAATTGGTTATCAAAAGATTAATCTTTGTGTTGAAGTCTAAATTTTTCGAATTTTTGATACATTTGATTTGTAAATTTCTAATCTTAGTGTTTGATGTAGATATTAACAAAATTTGATTTGAACTTTCGATACACTGATCAAATTTTGAATCATTAAATGAATTCGTTGCAATTTTTTCCAAGTTCTTAATCAATTGTAATCTTTCATTTAGTTTTTTATATTCATCTTCATTTATACTGGTTTTAAAAGTATCCATTTTCAACCCTATTTGATTCAAATTGCCCATGTCAAAACTGATATCCATAAACTTCTCAAAACAGCTAGCATGGAATCCCCCATGGTTATTATAATCAATACAAGCTTCAAAATCCTGTAATGCCAAGTTATCCCTTTTCAGTGAATAATTAATTAATCCATGTCTATACAAAGCACTCGAAATTTTAGAATTCAACAACTCAGCTTGGTTATTATCATTATTTGACAACTTGATTAATTCCAATAATATCGAATCGTAATCCTGTAATATTCCTAAAGATGATCCATTCTCTTGGAACGATGTATCAACTGCTTCCATTCTTTTCAATAATGATTTAACATCGTTGACTGATGATGTGGCATCTATTGCTGGTACTATGGAAATCAGACATACAAGCCATTTAGATATTCCAAATCTTTCAAACTTCATTAATTTTTTTTTGTTCTCTTGTTTCTGTCTATAGATAAATAACTTAAAAAAATCAACTAGTGAGTTCAATAATGTTTATGATGTTGAGAATGATGATAATTATTATATTGGTGTATTATGGGAGTCAAACTCTACAATAGAATCAATTAATGCCTAGGTACAGTTTAAGTGGCTTTCCCCCTTAACTCATAGATTTGATTCTCCAGATCCGAAATCGACCAGTAAACACGTAATTAAAATTTATTTGAAAATAACGGAGAAATGATGTGGCGCGCTGTACCAGTTTAGTGGCTGATGTGACTTCTAGACCCTGATAACATCTCTACGCTCGACAAGCTATTACTTTAGGGCCTAAAACCTCAGGTAGGATGTGTAATAAAAAAATGTGATTTAGCACAATTGTAAATTTATTCGTGATTTTAATTGTAATCTAAAACGCAACAGTGATTCTTATGAGTTTTTTTTGGAATGGGCTTTGTGATCACAAATGTCTAAAAGATTGAATCATTCAAAATCAGTGAGATTTTTAACTTGTTATTTAAAAATACTTGAAATGAAAATTGATGATTTATTAGGTTATCCATCTATATTAAGCAATAAAAAAAAACTTGAGTAGGAATAAGAAAGAAAACCTGTTATATAATAAAGAACAAAATCTAGATGACTCAAAAAGCAGAGTGAGCCAAAGGAAAAGAGTCGACTTAAATTTGAGAAAAACAGTTTATAGGCAGGTGAAAAGTTTGAGTGGACATAAAATCCAAGATAGTTTAGTGGTTAGAATTCTCGCTTGTCACGCGGGAGACCGGGGTTCAATTCCCCGTCTCGGAGATATAATTTTTTACTGTGAAAACATTAACGCCTTTTTTTAGTTTGCTACCTCAGAATTCCTGAGAATTCACCTCTTTAAAACAATACGATTATATGAATAATTAACATCACTGTTCTTGAGTTTGTTTCGTATTTATTAGTCGGATAAATTAAAAGAATTATATATATAAATATTACATAAAGATTAAATAAAGTAAATAATTAAAAGAAAAAAGTTAACTTGAAAACCAAATAAACAAACGAAAACAGAAAAGAGAACAAAGGATAAAAAATAAATAAGCAGCGCAATTGATTTTTAGAAGATGATGAAAGAGGAAAAAAAAAGTTTAATCGGAAAGTTTATAAGAAAAAAAAAGAATATGATAAGCAATGTACCCAATTCAAATTGGGTACAAAATTATGAAGGAATTTACCTACCACTCACCACCGTATCTGGTGAATTTTGTTGGTAAACTGAACAATGATCTATCGCTTCTACGTCTGTTTTCAGTTCTATCGTTTCTTCTACCAAATCTGAAACTAGTGATAGAACGTCCGGCAGATGGAAGACCAGGGTC
Source organism: Ogataea salicorniae (assembly GCA_030557545.1). NCBI lineage: Eukaryota > Fungi > Ascomycota > Pichiomycetes > Pichiales > Pichiaceae > Ogataea > Ogataea salicorniae. Next base: position 51,797 of record JAKTPI010000031.1, read on the forward strand.
CTCAACAACACGGTTCAAGTAAAGATTGGCAAAGAAAACAGCAACAAATATCACTAAGAAAATGAAACCAACAATACCACCAAACCAGCCGTATCCTCCAACATCTTGACCTGGAATGTGGACATTCATACCGAATAAACCAGTGACAACGTTCAATGGAACTAAAATTGTACCCAAAAGGGTAACTTTGGATAACATTTCAGTAACTTTGTTGTTAGAGTAGAAGGATTCAACTTGTAATTGAGCCAAGTAGTTTGCATGGGATCTACTGAAAATTTTCTCATAAGAGAGCAAGGATTGGAACATAGTAATAATATGATCTTGAATATCACCCAAATAAAGAGCAATATCAGCTCTTGGTTGAGCAGAACTCAGCTGTTGAGTGTGTACTTGACCAACCAAGTTGGTATGGGATGGGAAAGGTCTGGAAGCCTCATCTTGACATCTTTTGGCAAACATCTTGATAACATCAGCCTTACCTTGTAGTAATCTCATCAATGTCATGACTTTTCTTCTAGATTCACCAATTCTCAGTAACATAGCACCAAAATCTTTCTCTCTTGATAAGAACACAGAATCTTCAATAGCATCAGCTTCATATTCAATTGCATGAATAACAGGGGCAAATCCATCAGTAATATCATCAATAACCGCATAACATAACCAATCAGCAGAAACGTTCACATAATCTCTCAATTGTCTAACTCTTCTTCTAACATTAGCTGGATGAGTAATTGGAGAGAAATGGAAAGTTAGGATACCATTGCGGAAAACAACAATATAAACATTAATTGGTTCCAAGAAATCTTCAGATTCACTGTCAGTTTCAAAAGAATGGAAACTAACAAAATAATAACTTTTGAACAATTCAACCTTTTCACGGGTTTCTTGCATTCTGATGTCTTCTGCAGTCAAAGGATGGATACCAAATGCTTTGGCCAACATCTTCATTTCATTGTCAGTTGGACAAATACAATCTAACCACCATGTCGCTTCATCGTCTTGGAATAATGATTGGAATGGAGTACCTGGACTGACTAACGATGGAACATCTGGAGCATGGATGGTCTCTTCATTTTCAGATGAAAAGAAACTGAACCGGTCTGGAGGAGCTGATTCTTTTTGAAAGTTGCTGCTGTCATCACCGAATTTTTCAAAAGTAACATTGTTATCATCATCATTTAACGAGGAAGTCGTACCATCAGATTTAGTTTGTGTGCTCGTTGAATCTTCTGGATAAACACCACCTTTAAATTCCAAATCTTGTAATGGGTTGGATGTACTTTTTGGAGTATATCTTAAAGCAGCAGAACTAAACTTCTGTGCACTTGTTGTTCTTGACACATCCTGTTTCTCACTTTGGTTTTGGTGTCTTAATTCTTCTTCTCTTCGTAGAATAATTTCATTTTCCTCTCTTTGTTCCTGAATAAACTCTTCAATTTCAGCAAAGTCAATACCTTTGACTCTAACATGCTCTGGTAAGATCGGAAAACAAACATCATCTTCAGTTTCTTGTGAATCTCTTGAAGCATGTGAATCAAGGTCACTGTCACTGTCATTGACATCTTTTGAAGTACTACCCCTAAGTGCTCTTCTTGAACGGTCAGACCTGGTAGATGCTTTGGAGATAGTTCTAGTCAAACCATTACCAGTGATAGTAACTCCATTGTAAGAATTACCATTGTTTAAGTTGGAACCCAATAAGATACCGCCTGTAACAGAGTCTTCTTTTGGCCTGATCAATGATTTAACTTGCTCACTGAATGATCTAGTTCTGGTTCTTGTACGATGTGGAACAGCCAAATTTGGTGAGGCAAACAAAGCTGAATCGTTGTTTTCTACATTTGCTGTATTACCACTGACATTTGCAGTGCTTAATCTGGAAGGAACTGTGATACAAAATTCACCATTGTCATTGTCTTCATCTTCAACTGCAATCATTCTACTTCTCAAGTCACTTGAACCTAACATACTTTCTGGTTTTTTAGGAATTGGACGAATAAAAGCTCTTGAACGGGGGTCTTCTTCTTCTTCAATAGTAGCTTGCACTAAAGCATTGCTCTGGCCTTGTGTCTCAGATGGCTTTTTAGATTCAGTCTTCACTGGTAATGTCATACTTTGGTGTCTATGGTCATCTAAAATAGAATCACCGCTGATACTTGAATGGATTGAAGCATCATCGTGAGTAGATGTAACAGATATTGGGGAGCTGGATCTTGAAGATGTTGTTTCGTAATCAGACATTTTTTTTCGTTGATTCTTTCACGTTCTTGTGTTTCTTTTTATTTTTGGCTTGATTAATCAATTTGGTCTATTTTTTTCCTAAAAGAAAGAAATACTGTTTGGATCTTTTTATGTGTATTTATCTCAGTTGATTTAAATAAAAATTGGGTGTGGTTAAGGTGGTTTTTATGTAATCATTGAATCTCACAAAGCAAGCTGCTGGTAATAATTCTTTCTTTGGTTGTATATTATATGACTGTGAAAGACTGAAAAGAACCGTGTATGTATTCCAGTATAAATTGATAGGGAATAGAAAACAATATATATATATATAATTATGCTGGCATATGGCGAAAATATAGTTGTTATCAAAAGGTGGAAAAATTAACCTTCTTAATTAAAGGGCAGTAAACAGGTTCTCTTGTAACTTTATAAAATGGACTGTGTAGAAAAAAAAATGAACTCTTTTTTTTTCCCAACAAACAGCTGCCATTTCTGCACGCGGCTTTTGTATTTTAATGAAATTAATTCGAGCCGCACAATCTACGGTGCTTGGCACGTTCTGTAATTTTTATCCGTTTCTTTTGGTTGATTTCTATTTTACTTTTTCAGAACAAACAAATATTAAATTAAAATGCAAAAACTATATAGTGTAAAGGATATCCTTAAGAAAAAAATTAAAATCGAATCAAAACATCAAACATATTAAACCGAACAAAAACTAAACAAAGCTAATCTAACTAAACTAAACATACACGGAAAAAACAGAAACGTAGGGAGAGGGACAAATGAATTTGTATTTTTCTGTTTGTTTTTCTTTTCTTATCAAACTAGAAAAACAAAACACAAAACAAACCATGACGTAATCATACTAGAATATCCTGCTATTTAACTAATAAAGACCTTCAGAGTTTTCAACAATACAACCTGGCAGGTCAGCTGTCTTTGCAACTAGCTTACCAATGGTATAAACAGTCTCACCAGCAGCTTCCAAGTTCTTAATAGTTTGTTCAACGTTCTCTTTCTTGACAATGGCAACCATACCGACACCCAAGTTCAAAGTCTTCAAGATGTCTTTGATTGGAACACCACCAGTCTTACCTAACCATTTGAAAATGGCTGGCACTTCCCAAGTGTTCATATCAACAACAGCAGTTAAATGACTTGGTAAAGCTCTTGGAATATTTTCAATTAAACCACCACCAGTGATGTGGGCTAAACCTAAGATTAATTTTTGTTTGATAGATGGTAACAATTGTTGAACGTAAATTCTAGTTGGGATCAAAACTTCCTTACCAATGGTTGATGATGACTTCCATGGAGCAACATCAGTGTATTCGTATTCAGTAGAGTCAATAATCTTTCTAACTAAAGAGAAACCGTTAGAATGGACACCATCAGAGGCAATACCCAATAAGATATCACCTTCAGCCATAGAATCAACTTGAGGTAAGATTTCATCTTTCAAAACAGCACCGACAGCAGTACCGTTAGTATCGTAATGACCTGGAGCGTACATACCTGGCATTTCGGAGGTTTCACCACCAACTAAAGCACATCCAGATAATTTACAACCAGCAGCAACACCTTCAACGAAATCAGCAGCAATCTTGATATCTAAATGACCAGTAGCGAAATAATCCAAGAACATTAATGGTTCAGCACCTTGAACAACCAAATCATTAACGTTCATGGCAACTAAATCAATACCAACAGTGTTGTGAATATCTAAAATTTGAGCAATTCTTAATTTGGTACCAACACCATCAGTGGCAGCAACAACCAAAGTGTTTGAAATATCGTTGTAACCAGCAGCTTTTAAATCGAATAGACCACCGAAACCACCAATTTCAGAATCAGCACCTGGTCTAGCAGTTGACTTGACGGATTTTTTAATGTTTTCAACTAATTGGTTACCAGCATCAACTGAGACACCAGCATCTTCGTATGTGATGGAAACCTTCTTTGAGCCGGATGAAGCATCTCTGAAAGCTCTGTGAGCAATATCAGTTCTGTTGTACTTACCCTTGAATGAAACGTGATCAACACCAACGTAAGCTTTCTTAACAGCTTCTTCTAAAGTGTCAGCAATAGCAGTAGAAGCAATAACTCTACCACCTGCAGTAATAACCTTACCATCGACTGACTTGGTACCAGCATGGAAGATGTAAGTGTCTTCTGGTAATGTAGCAGAAACAGCGATTTCATCACCCTTATTGTAAGCTTCTGGATAACCACCAGCGGCCATTACAACAGTAGTTGATGACTTGTTTTCATAAATTTCAAAATCAATACAATCTAATCTGTGTTCAACTGTAGCTAACATCAACTCCAATAAATCGGTCTTTAATAATGGTAAAACGGTTTGAGTTTCTGGATCACCAAATCTAACGTTATATTCTAAAACCTTTGGAACACCTTCTGGAGAAACCATGATACCAACAAACAAACAACCAACCATTGGGTAACCTTCCTTTCTCATACCATCGATAGTTGGCTTTAAGACATTCTTTCTGATTTCTTCCAACATCTTTGGAGTACCAATTGGAGCAGGAGAGTAAGCACCCATACCACCAGTGTTCAAACCTTCATCGTTGTTACCAATTCTCTTGTGATCTTGAGCAGGTGGTAAGTCAACAAATGAGTAACCATCACTGATACATAGAATTGATAATTCATCACCTTCAAGGAATTCTTCAATAACAACTTCATCACCAGCATCACCAAAGTTCTTATCAACCATAATTTCTTTAATTGCATCGAAAGCTTCTTGCTTGTTTGTTGGTATTAAAACACCCTTACCAGCAGCGATACCAGAAGCCTTAATAACTAAATTCTTGTCGGTACTTTCAATGTATTTTTTAGCTTCTTCATAATCGGTGAAATTTTGGTAATCAGCGGTTGGAATGTTGAACTTCTTCATGAAATCTTTTGAGAAAGTTTTGGAACCTTCCATTCTAGCAGCAGCAGCACTTGGACCGAAAACTGGAATACCAACCTTAGTGAAAAAGGTTGAAATACCATCAACTAATGGTTGTTCTGGACCTGGAATAACTAACTTAACGTTTTTGCCAACAGCTAATTCGACTAAAGCAGGGAAATCTTTTAGAGAGGAACCGATTGGAACAGTAGTAACGTTCTCTAAACCTTCAGTACCACCGTTACCTGGAGCAACATAAATGTGGTTGATCAATGGAGATTGAGATAATTTCCAAACTAATGCGTGTTCACGTCCACCGTTACCAACAACCAACACATTAATCTTTTCACTAGCCATTATATGAATACTTGAAGTTTTTGAAATTGATTTATAAATATATTATTTGTTTTCAGATGGCTTTTTTTTAGTTATTAGATTGAACTTATTTCTATAAAGAAAATTCTAATTTAATGATTGGACTAAAAAGTACTTGAAAGGATATCTTTGGTCAAAGATGAAGATGAATGATCCTAAGAAATAAACAAAATGCAACGATCAATACGATTGAATGTGTTAAATATGGAGAAATACAGTTCTCTAAAGATCTACTAAATTTCAATTTATTGGTACTATTGTTCGGCTCTCTATTATCTACATACATGAAGTCAGCTGCAAAAATTTTTTTTGCAAATTTTTTTTGACTTCTCTGGAAATTCGGGCAGCTCAATATTTTTAGTGGGAAGGAAGGGTCAAGGGTAAAAATTCAAGGATACGCGCCCCTCTTCTATTCGTCCCTATATTAACCGATCATTAATAATTAATTAAACATTTGAATAAAAAAATATACATATACATAAACTCACAGATCTAACTAACCTAAAATTTCATGGCACGAACAGACTTAACAGCAGTGGATGAACTACTAGCAGTGGCTTTTGTTCTTGCAGGTTTAGAAACACCAGAAAATGCAGATGCATTAGTTGAGCTTCCTGCTCTCTTTCTTTGAGACCCACCAGTAGTGGACCCTTGGGAACCTTTATAGCTTCTCTTTTTGTAATATGATGACTTACCACCTCTGGCACCCCCACGAGTGGACCGTTGACTTGAACCTCTTTTTCTAGTAGTTGATGATCTGGATGTGGCAGAAGTACCAGCAGTCTGACTTGGAGGACCATTCAACTGAGTAAGTGCTTTCATGATATCTTTATCTTGTTCAGATTGTTGATGTGGGAAAAACCTGGAAGTTTCTGGAAGTTCAGATGATGGTATAATTCCATACTCTTGTGCATTTAAGTTTGCATAGCCAACAGATCTTTGAATCGTTGTCGATGTTTTAGTTTTCTTTATCGACTCTCTTTGAACTCTTAGCGCTTTCAAACGAGCTTCAAATCTCTTAAAATACTGTAACTGATTAGGTTGTATGCCTTCTAAAGTATTATATTCTTTTGAAGTAATTGGCAATTTAGTAGCCATATCTTTCAAAGTTGTATCAGAAGCCATCGTATTTGCTTTTGCATGATTCAAATGAGTTGTTAAAGTATCTCTATGTTGTCTCAAAACTTGGTAGCATTCTTGGATGTGAGATTTCAACTCAGGACTTTCAACTTGAACTCTAGTCATAGAGGCTGCTTTAGCTGGTCCAGTTCTAGTGTTGTAAATATTACCAGCCATAGTGAATTGTGGGACATCGTTTTCTTTGTTTCTATAATGAATCAGTGAAGCTCTACTAGTGGAGCCATTAACAGAGGGACCACTAATAGATCCTGAACTTGTGTTGGATGAAGATGAAGGTTGAGGTGTAGTACCTTTGTTGAAGCTCATTTGGATCCGTTTGTTATATAATAGTACTTCATTTGCCTTTGGACCAAGTCTTAAGTAATTGGATGCATAACCAGCACCATTCATAATTGATTTTTCTTCTAAATATCCATAATGAATTAAATGGAAAAATATTCTTTCAACTTCAACCTTGGGTATATCTTTACCCTTACCATGGTATCTATTAGTATCGTAACCTGCATTAACAATTTTAGCACTTTTAGATCCTTTGAAAATATCTTGGCATTGAATAACAGTAACCTTTTCATTTTGTAATTCTTCGACTAATCTAATAATATCTTTAGAGTTGATAGTAACATCTCTTGTTTCACTTTCAAGGTGTTGACCAAATATACAATTATCACATTGTTTCTTACAATCTTTTCTGTTGAAACTTTCATTGAAATATTGTAGGACTTGTTGACGTCTACAATCAGTTGTATTTTCACAATATTGTATAACTTGTCTCAGTTTATTGATGTGTTTTTCCTTATTGGTTCTATCCAAGTCTTTATCTCTTTGAACCATACTTTGTAAAGTTCTTGCATCTCTCATACAATAAAACATCAGACAATCTGAGTGTTTACCATCTCTACCGGCTCTACCAGTTTCTTGGTAGTAACCTTCCAAAGTTCTAGGTATCGTTAGATGCATAACAAACCTAACATCAGCCTTATCGATACCCATACCAAAGGCAACAGTAGCACAAATGACTTGAATTCTATTGGATTGCCAACCAGCTTGAACTTCGGATCTTTCAGCAGGAGTCATACCTGCATGATAAAAATCACATTTGATACCAAAATCACATAATCTTGCCGCTGTCTGTTCACAAGAATTTTTGGAATGACAGTAAATGATACCAGTCTTACTTTTATATTTGTTGTTAATTAATGTTGCAATCTCTTCAATAACAGATTTCTTTTTTTGAACGATTTCATAATACAAATTGGTTCTATTGAAACTTTGCTTGAAAAACTTTGGTGAGTTCAACTTCAAATTATGAACAATATCCATTCTAACATGTTCATTTGCAGTTGCTGTTAATGCCATAACGGGGATATCTGGATATTCAACTTTGAAATAGCTCAGGGCTTTATAATCAGGTCTAAAATCATGACCCCAAGAGGAAACACAATGTGCCTCATCAACAACAATCCTAGCTAAACATCCGTTTCTATACAATCTTGCAATTGCATTTCTTGCTTGGTTACTTGCAGATATCATTTCAGGTGATAAATAAATTAAATCCAAAAATCCATTGATAAATAAATGAAACGTTGTTTTTCTTTTCTCAGCTGTTGCTTTGGAATCAATCATAGCGGCTTTAATATTCTTAGCCAATAGATGTTGGACTTGATCTTCCATCAATGAAATCAAAGGTGATATAACAATTGTGGTACCTTTTGTATGTCCAGATTTGACCAATGCAGGTAATTGATAACATAATGATTTACCTCCACCAGTTGGCATTAAAACGAAAACATCTTCACCAGATAATGTAGCATTAATAGCTTCAAGCTGATTTTCTCTAAAATTGTTTAATCTGAAAGTATTTTTCAAAACTGAATAAATCTCCTCTGAAAACTCAAATTTACCCATAAATTTTCTATAAGTTTCTGGATTGACATCAGTAATCTCTAGAATATCATCACTGTCATTTTTAGAATTTAAAGACTTCTGTCTTTTTGCAAGAACTTCATTTTCAAGGTCACTGTCCCAGTCTAGATCATCATCAATAATATTAGTAGTAGTAATAACTTCTCTTTCTTCATTGACTTGTGACATAAAAGTATCATCAACATCGAATTCTTGAATATCATCATCACCATAATCATTGTCATCAAGTTCTCCTTTATTGTTGCGTGGATTAGCTAAAATAGGACCCCCTTGTGATATGATACATATTTCATCATCATCATCCTCATCATCTAGATCATCAACCTCTTCCAAATCAGGAGATCTTTTCAAATTTTCAAGTTGGTTTTGATAACTTTCTTCAACATCATCATCTTCATCTTCATCATCATCAAACTCATCTTCACCATCATCTTCATGGTACGATCTATCTTCAGAAACTTCATCATCCGACAAAAACGCTTCATGTTCTTTTCTCTCTTGTGTACTCATAACTACAATATCCTCTTCATCAGTTTGACAGTTAAACGAATCTTCAATATCCGCTTCATCATCACCAAATGAAGGAATTGGAACCCTAACTGGTGAAGGTAACATTCTGTTTTCACGTCTTGGAGGATTTTGCCTTTGTCCTGGAATATGTGGCACTTTGAATGATTTTTGATCATCTGGGTTATTAACAGTTGCAACTAATTCTATATTATTCAAATCGTCTCCAATATCAGTAGTATCAAAATCTGAACTCATTCCAGTAAGATTTAAATCCATTCGTGGATTTGTAGCAGCTGTATTTGCAAGAGGAGTTGTTATGGTTGATGGTGCATCATGTGCAATATAGTCCATGTTATTTTCTCTATTAAGTTTTTGCGATTCAATTATCCAATCCTCATCAGTTTCGTATGATGGATGGGGTGGTTCAAAGTTCTGTGGAATCAATGCACGTTTATGCACTTGTTCTTGAACTTGCACTTGCTCTTGTTGTTGTCGTTGCTTTTGTTTGTGTTTTAAGCTTTGCGTAGCATTGAATTCTTGTAACTTTCTTCTTATTTTCTCAGCCGAGTCTTTTGCCAATTTTATTTGAATCGATATGGTTGATCTTCTTATTTGTTTTTCATCTTCTGAAATTGATGTAGATTCATTAACAACAACGTTTTTTTCTAAAAAATGCGTAACCTCTTCAGTCTTATAAATCAATTCCGATTGTAACCTGATCAGTTGTTTGAGATGATCCATTGATAGTTCATTTAAATCCAATCTAATCAATTCATCCAATCTAGAAGGACTACAACTAATAATATTATGCTTGTCTTTTTGTCGTATATGGCCTTGAGTAACCTTCAATGCAGACGATTCTTGTGGAGTTGAAGTCGGAAAAGATTTGGGATTGCTGGAGTTTCTATTTGCTATAATGGCATCTATTTCACCATCATCAGAAAATGAATCATCTTCATCTATTGTTTCTTCTTTTCTTCTTTTGGCCGTGGCATTGACGGTACCACTTACACTTTGATCTAGTACTCTTTTATTAGTTGATTGCGAGGTACGATGAGGTTGTTCCAAAGTTCTATTGTTAGCCACCGGTTCAACATACAGGTCACCAAGCAGATTATTATCAGCATCATCCATAGTCAGATCAATAAAACCCAGTGTACTCTTTTGCTTGATCTCTTCTGCTTTCTTCCTCATCATTTCGGTGATATCTAGTTGTGCTTGGTTATGAGGGTTCAATGACAGCCTACTTAGTGTTCTTGAGTTTGAAGCTCTATTAAGGGTATTAAAGGATCCGTGTAATGCATTTGAAGTTATGGTGGTTGACGGAGCTGTGTTATTATTATTATTTTTATTATTATTATCATTATCGTTCAAAGACAGTTGAGTAGCATTTAATGAAGTTGGCCTTTGAGGAACTGAGGCTAAATTACCATTTGATCTTTCAGTTATAGGCCTTGGTAATGTGGGGCTTGTTTGAGTTTTATCCTGTTGTATAGACTGCAATTGTTGGTCTCTATATTGTTTAGACTGATCTTCTGTCAAATCTGATATTGGTACCATAGGTTTGGGGATACATGAGTTTGAACTGGTTAACCATTTCAAATGATCTTCAATGTTTGATATCATAACTGGAGTGGGATATTTGCGTAGAAACAAAGAATCAAATGCTTTTTTTTTGGTTTTGGTCTCAGTTTTGTTTCTAATTGGTTAGATATTTTCTGCTGTTAACAGTTACTCAAGCTCAAATTGATACTATAGTTACAATACAAGATAAGTCAACACATCTATATGATCATGTTTAAACAAAGCTATACACCCTAACATAAACAGACGTGTACTACCGAAACCATCTACAAAATTTCGTGTTTTGGTTTTTATTATAAATTTTATGTTATATTGTTTAGAAATAAATGACATCAGCACTGACGTAAGCAAATACACTTTAAAAAAAAAAAAGTTGAAATGTCTACTTGTGTCTCTCTCTAGTAAATTGAGCAAAAAAAAGAGAGTAAAAAGACATTTCGAAATGGTACAGATGTATATAGATATAGATAGTTTGATTGATTCAACTTTAAATGCCAGGAGTAAGACTTTACTCATGATATTTAAAATCGATCAATCGAATCAAATTATTGATCAATAATAATTTTAAAAAAAATTGAAGCGTCAGAAGCCAGGTAAAGTGTAAGGGCAACGACACAAGAATGTCTTGAATCAAAAGCCAAATAAATTTGAACTTAAAAAACTAGAACTTAGAGACTGCCAAAAATAAACATTTAAGTAACAAATATAAATAAAATCCTTCATTAATAGAAGGAGTTTCAGTTGTTACACTGAAAAGAACAGATACTACACTTGATCTAAGCCAAAAGGCAAAGAGATCTTGGGGAAAGGAGAAATTGAATATGGAAAAAAAAGAATAAAAAAAAGATTTGGGAATCGCGGGCCTTTTATACCCATGTCACTGACACATAATTATGAAATGGCAGTTTGACGGATCAAATCAAAACAAATCATCGGATCTCAGATTGAATTTCCCTCTAGACGAAAACTCCCCAGACGATCAATAGTTAACTAGGGAGATGGAAGGCGAATCTCTCTATGTATGAAGAATCAAGGGTCCTTTTAATAGTTGTACATATATATACTGTTGTCGTTATTAACTTATAGCGTACAACTCATATAAACCCATCCATCCATACAGTAGTGACTATCTACTATACCTATCTATACCGACGATGCTTGCCACGCCTACCAACCAGGGCTTTTCTTTCGTCTCAAAGGATCCCCCCACCCCTTGCCATCCCCATCCCCACCGTTTTCTCTGCCAGATCAACAGAACCTCCCGATTCGGAAAGAGATGAAAACACCACAAAGTTTTTTTTTTAAATTTTATTCGAATGTATTTACCTCGTTTTTGAATTGGATGCCCTCCATCCATTAACCAGAAAAAAAGGTCTTGGCTTTCCAATTTTACTAATTTAAGCACAAATTTTCTGATCCCATTCGATACAATCTCAAACAAGCATTATCTATATTTTTAAAGGATACCTTTTACTTATTACCTTGCAAACTTCTTTTCTTTTGTTATACCATTTCTTGATGTTCCTTTGACAAATAAAACCCTACTATAATTTATTAACAATCAATCTTTCACAACAATGTTTCTGAGCTTTTTCCGATACAAGAAACGAAGACTAATTCTAATAGCTCTTCTCCTAGTTTCCTTGTCATATTTCGCATTTACTCTGAAATCATCAACAGCCAAAAATAATCAGATAATACCCGAGAAACAGAGATTTTTATCACCTTTAACACTCTTAAGTAGTAGTACCACAGAACCAAACAAGATACAAAAGTCTCCAACTATTGAACAAATCAAAAATAAAAAATTAATACATAGCTCTCTACTATCTACACTTCAAAGACCACTTTCTAAATTTGATATTGATTCAAAACATAACAACAATTACTTATCATTATTACATTCGTATGGAGATGAATTTGTTGCCAAACCTTTTGATGAGAAATGCAAGCTTTATTTTGAACAATTATACTTGACAAATGACAATTGGTCAGTTAAACCACATAAAGACGATTACAATGACTATGAATTAGATCAAATGGCCAATGAAATGAAACATTTAAATGTTTATGCATCTTGTTTCTTGAACAATTCGGATGAAAATTTAGAATCAGCTCTACAAAATTTCGATAAATTAGTAACAAAGCCCGGTTACAAAGATCTAGATACTCGTGTTTTCCCATACCTAAGTAGAAAAATGCCTATTTTTGTTAGATGGACCGGTGAAATGACAATTGGACCTCCTGACATTTCTAAATTTTTACAAAAAAATGATAAAAAGGAAATCCCATTATCAAGTATAGATAGAACCAAATTGATTCCTAAAGAATCTAAAAAAGAATTTGACAACGATGTCCCACTTAATGTTCCATTTTTCAGTAGATATAAATCAATGGTTAATGGTAAAGGTATTGTTTTATCATGTGCTGATGAATATTTAAATGATACACTATCTTTGATTAGATCGTTAAGAGCAGTGGGTACAAAAATACCACTTCAAATTATTCATAGAGGTGATCTATCACTTGAATCTCAATGGCAAATTATAAATGAATGTAGAAAAATTGGTAATACTTCACTTTTAATTGAATACAACAATTTAAAGAAAATCGATCACTCTGATTTTGATCCTGAATATCCCGAAATTGAAGTTTGGTTTGCTGATGTTTCAAGAAGTTTAGCTGAAGGGTTTGAAGACGAATTTGGCCTATACTATAATAAACTTTTAGCTTACATGTTTAATTCATTCGATGAAATTTTGTTACTTGACTGTGATGTTGTTATTTTCAGAAATCCAGAAACATTTTTCCAAACTTCACAATACCAAAAATCAGGTTCTTTGTTTTTCAAAGATAGAAATTTAGTTCCAAGAGTTTATGATACATTTATTGATTTCCTTAAAACTTTGGTACCAACTGATATCGATACAACTTTCTTCAACATTCCAGAAACAACATATAAAACGTTGGGTACGAAATATTTCACTTTAAAATATGGCCATTATATGGAAGCTGGTGCTCTTGCCATTAGGCGTTCCAATTTTTGGCAAGGAATGGTTATCACCATTCAATTATGTCTATTGAAACCAGTGCATGAAAATGTTTGGGGTGATAAGGAATTGTTCTGGTTAGGTCAATCAATTGCAGGTAACGAGAACTATGAATTCAATGATTATTGGGCAGCATCAGTTGGTCAACTAACTCCTTCTGATAGACGTATTGATTATTTATCCCAAGAACTATGCTCCACTCATCCTGGCCATATTTCTTCAGATGATGATAGATTAATGTGGATTAATTCAGGTATGTTAACGTGCCGTAGACAAGAAACATACGAGAAAGATTTTGATGTTTATAAATCGAAATTAGGGTTTCAAACCAAAGAAGAGTTAAGAGATTATTATAATTCAATATTGAAAATAGAAGATTCTATCATTCCACCAGATTCTCTCTATTGGGTTGATAATTTTAAAACACCAAGAGAACCAAGACAAGGTTTCATTAAAGCGTATAACTGTGATGCCTATTTATGGTGTGCTTATGATAAGATTGGAGGGTCTGAATTTCCTGAACATCAAGGTCAAGTTATTAGATTTAACAACGATGATGTTTTATTATATGATTATATTGGGAAGGTTTATGTTGGTGAATCATCACCAAATCCAATTGCTGCAATTACTGATGAACCGGAAAACTAGAAAACAACACTTAAAAAATTATATATATATATATATAAAATATAATATGTAATATATGTACTACACGAATTCTAACGAACTACTAAGAAGAGATTAGCCACGGTTTCAGTATACATTTTCTAATAAATTGAATATATATGAGAATGTAACAACCTCGAATGTACATCGGTTAGAAAACAAAACAAAACTAGAAATTATCAACCAAACTTACGAATTTTACTTATGAAAAAAAAAACCCGAAAGATAGAAGATCCCTTTGAATGCCAATTCTTTCATATGATATGAACTGATTGATCATCAGTAAACAACATTCTCTTCAATGTTTCTAGCTTTCTGTATATATATATAAACACGGTTACAGGGTGCGTGGGGGGACGGAACACTATATAACACGATGACAGATTTGCAAGTGAGTTAAGATTGGACCAATCAAGGGAATTGAAGCCAAAATAAACTAAAAACAACAACAACAAAGAAAGGATCTGCACTGCCGACTTTTTTGTTTTGTTTTGTTTCAATTATCAGGTTGATCGAGTGTTGTGAATTTCATGGTATATATAAAGATAAAAAGTATATAGTTTATCTACGGACTAAGCTTTGACCAGTATGTTGGGGGGGGAGGAATCTCTCAAACCCGGGTAGAATACATACGTATATACGCACACTCTCTCTTTTCAGATTGTTTTAAATCAGGCACTTGAATTGGAAACCATGGTGTTGAATAGTATAAGCGTTATTCAAAAAGCCGCACAGTACTGCATATTGAGCCACTAGATAATAGATTTTAACCTGATTTTTTAAGCCAAATAGTTGACCAGTTGATTGATTGATGATGATGCACAAAACTACACTATACTAAACTAAACTAAAAAAGAGCACAAACAAAACCATTTCGCGTTTGCGGTATAAGAAAGGAGGGAGTTTAGACACGGAGAGTATGGAACGGAGTTGTAGATCCATTTCAATCGGAATGCTTATTTTATACCCTTTATTGGAACATTGGAAATAGAAACCAATAGACCAACAATAAACACACATTGTTAATTATTGTTGATACTGGGTGGCAAAAAAAAATGCGCAAATGTTCACTTGGATCTCTAAAGAACTCTCGATACCCCCCCTGTATTAATTGAAAGTATAATAAACATTGGTCTCATTCTTTCTTTGAAATCAAAACAAACAGACATAATAATAATAATAACAATAATAATACCAAATAGACACGTAGATGGAAAAAAGACGCCTTTTTGTTTTTGTTCTTCTTTTACCCCCCCCTGGTTACAATATATGACTATGCCAATCGTCATACGTAATTGATTAATGCTACCATCGCCTCTTCAACTTCTTATATGACACTTGGCACAAATGAATCATAACCAGTGGTATGTGTGGTATGTGTGGTATACTCGATTTGCGAATATTTGCTTTGAGTTATTTTTAGCGGAATTTTACAAAGGGGCAATAAAATAAACACCGTCTCTCTCTCTCTCTCTCTGATATACTATACTGTCTGGGATGGAACAGGACAACTGACAAAAAACCATTAACAAACAGCTATTAACTCCTCCTCCTCCCATAGAATGGACACTGCCTTTTGTGTTTTTCTTTCACTTTCCGTGCTCTTCTCCTGTAGACACACACAACAACAACAAAACGCGTTATTCATGTATTCATTTCACCAGCGCGCGCGCGCGAAATTGGAGTATTGTTTATTTTCTTCTTTAAACAATCAAAATAAAGGACTAAGCTACCAAACACCACCTGTAGAGATTCAAAATAATAACAATAGTTTGAACAATAACAGACAAACAAACAAACAACCAACTCGGAAATGGTACTCTTTATATACAATAATATTGCTTTATTGCTGATCCTGCATAACTTGATTGTTATTCTAAACTTGGATCAATTTCTCCCCGACAACAAGCAAACTCAGTCAAAAAAAAAGAATTACACTAGCCAAACCCTAAAGAACTTTAATCTATTCCAACAAATGGTTTATCATATAAAGAGCATTGAAATCCCTCCTTTCAAATCACATTCTGTGAAAGCTTGTCACTACTATTTTCTTCTTTTGTTTTTTCCTTATCATAAAACTTCAATATTTTTTTTTAAATTAAGTCACTCGTTAAACAACATCAACAAAATATAGATATCTATATATATATAATTTTTAACAAAATGAAGTTTACATCCTTTGGTTTATCATTAGCTACCTTACAAGCTGTTGCTCACGCAGCCTTCACCAACTCATCCTCTGTTGCTTCATCATCTTTTGCCTCATCAACTCTTGCTTCAACCTCAGCTTCCTCAACTGCTGAACCAACCGGTTACGGTTACTACGATGATTCAACCATTCACTTTGACTTAAGAGTCCCACCAGCTATTGGTTTCGACAGTTTCGACATTATTGGTGATGTTTCCAACTCTAACTTCTACGGTTTCGGTTACGATCCATCCTCATTTGAAGGTTCTTTAGTTAATAATGGTGTTTCTGCTTCATTTTCTTTCTCTGATGAAGGTTCTTCTGAAACTGAATTAGATGTCTTCTTTAACACCGATGGTGGTGATTCCGATTACGTTGGATTCTCATTAGAAGGTCCATTACTTGCTCAAAGAGACTTATACACTGGTTATTTCTTAGTTAACATCAACAGACCTGCTGCTTTAGTTAAGAGAGATACCACTGTTTACACTGTTACCGTTGTTGCCACTTCATCTAATGTCGGCTCATCATCTTCTTCACCTGTTACTACCACTGGTTCCGATGCTGGTTCATCTTCATCAGCTTCAGTTGCTTCATCCTCATCTTCTCCAGTCGTTACTGCTTCATCTTCCCCAGCTGTTACTTCTGGTGTTGCTTCCACCTTAATTACTGAAACCGCTCAATCCACTACCCTTGTCACCATCACTTCATGTTCTGACAACAAGTGTCATGAATCTGCTGTTGTTACCGGTGTTACTGTTGTCACTGAAGTTGATACCGTTTACACTACCTATTGTCCATTGACCACTGTTGGTACTTACACTGAAGCTGACTCTTACACCACCGAAATTGTCACTGTTTACACCACATACTGTCCAGAAGACCAATTATCCACCACTGTTACCATCACTTCATGTGCTGACAACAAGTGTCATGAATCTGCTGTTGTTACCGGTGTTACTGTTGTCACTGAAGTTGATACCGTTTACACTACTTACTGTCCATTAACCACTGTCACTGAGCCTGTTGTCTACACCACCACTGTTTCCTGTGAACCAACTGGTACCACTTTAGCTGTTACTGAAACCGAAACTGTTACTTTATCAACTGCTACCGTTACCGTTACCCAATGTGCTGATGGTAACTGTTCTGAAGTTGAAGTTGTTACCGGTGATGTTACCACTACCCATTACGTTACCTCTGTTGTTTACGATAAGGTTACTCCAACTGCTCCAGTTACTGAAGCTGATGTTACAATCACTTACACCACCGTTGTTTACACCACCTGTGGCACTGAAGGTTGTACTGAAGAAACTTACACCGTTCCAGTCAGTGAAGCTTCCACTTTAGCTACCACCACTGCTGCTGAAGTTACCTCCACTGCTGACTCCACTTTAGCTACCACCACTGCTGCTGACGTTAACTCCACTGCTGACTCCACTTTAGCTACCACCACCACTGGTGCTGACGTTAATTCCACCGCTGACTCCACTTTAGCTACCACCACCACTGGTGCTGACGTTAACTCCACTGCTGACTCCACTTTAGCTTCCACAGCAGCCTCCGTTTCTGTCTTAGAAGGTGGTGCTGGTTCAATCGTTGCCTCTGGTTCAATCTTAGGTGCTATGGTTGCTTTCATCTCTTTATTATTATAGATTTGAAAAATAAATAAATCATCAAATCAAGTCATTTGAATGTTTTTTTTTTCTAAATTTTATTTTTTTTAAGTTTCAATTTGGTTTTTAAAAAAAGAAGTTCTTTTTTTTTCAAACCGCTTAATTTCCCTCTGTATTTTAACTTATTTTTTTTAAAGAGAAAGGTCTCACCAATATCTTTTCTCATGATACATCACTGCTCTACGTTTTGTTATTGACTTCGATAGCACTTGAGTTCCGAAATTAGATAACCTACCAATCATTTCTGGTTTTCATTTCATTTCTATTTTTCATAACCTCATTTATTAGAGGTGCATAGGTGCACCTCCTTCCATTTAACTTATTTATTTCATTTACTGTGCTTTTTATTTACCTTTCAGGTGGTTTGAGGTGGTATGTTATTATACTCTACATAGATTTTTTTGTAGTAATTATTCCTTTTAACATAGATATTCCTTTCTGGGTTTTATAAAGAGAAATTAAATTAATAAGTTAATAATAATCTACTTATATCCGACTATTACTAGTGGAAGAAAATATCGCTTTATTTATTGAAAAGTCCTGCTATCCAATTGTAAATTAATAAATATGTTTAAATTTTATATACACTATAGTTCATCAGCCTCATAGTCATAGCCTTCGTCCGCTGAACCTTCATCCTCTTCCTCCTCCCCTTCCTCCACTTCGTCTTCTGCTTCATCGGAATCTATGTTTTCAAAATCAGATTCTTCTTCATTACTATCTTCATCTTCATCTTCATCTTCATCTTCATCTTCATCTTCATCTTCATCTTCATCTTCATCTTCATCGTCATCATCATCATCATCGACATTTTCATCTTCCGATTCGTCTTCGTCACTGCTCAATTGTTCAACTTTTTCACCTAATGCAACTTCACAATCACCGTCATAAACTTTACAGAATTCGACAGGCTCATCACATCTTAAACAAGACCAATACTTCTCTTCTTCATCGCTATTATCCAACATCTTATACTCCTCCAACTTATTAACGATACAATAGTAGCAATACAAATGGCCACAATTAGTTTCATAAGGATTGGTAATCAAATTATCATCCACCGAAACGTCTGTTCCAGAACCTGGAACAACTTCACCAGAAGCTTGTTGATAACATATGGCACAACATCTTTCTGGTAAAAACTTAAACAAAGCACCCTTCTTTTCATTCATGTTTGCACTATCTAAAGAATCGTCACTGGACTTGACCAGCTTTACTAGCCTCTTAGAAAATTTAGGTATTGAAATGATAGGCATAATGAAAACAATGAATTCAGTTAGTGTATTCCAAACTAATTGTCTATCTTGGAATTCATAGGAAATTGTTTGTGGATTAGAAGCAAATGAAACAGAGGTTGATATTAAAGCTTTATATTTAATACCCAAGATTCTCGTCACTAAATTTGGATATTGACCTTTAACTAAAAATATTAAAAAGTTACTTAATGATAGCAAGGTGTAAGCTTTTTGGAAGTTTGGTAATTGATTTCTTAAAAATTTGAGTATACTTTTAATAAATCTTTTTTTTCTTGTATTATTGTGTTGAGAAACTTCACCTTCATCATCTTCATCAAACTCATCGTCATCTAAACTATACAGATACGATTCCAGTCTTTTGAATGCATGTCCCATAATTAAATTTAAAAGTAGCAAAACCTTTTTCAGTTTCGATAACTCATTTTTGGTTCTCTTTTCGGTATCACCACCATCAAACATCACTAAATTTTGTAATATCAAACCATACGATGAATTCTTATCCCAAATGGTGAATTTGAAAATTATCAACTCCAATATCAGTTTCAACTCAGATGAAAATTTAGAGTTAAATTTACGCAAAAACGGTGGTAATTTAGGGTTATTGACAATTTCTGATAAGTGCTTATTCAACATATTGAAAACTTCATTGTCTAGCATTTTAGCATCAAGTTGTAACACTCTATTTGGTGGATTCACAAGAGGATATTTCATTGTTGTATATCTATTTGGATGGCTGGTTGGTTGTTGACTTACTACTTCAATCGGGATTTATCTTCCGTTATTCCAACAATTTATATTACTGACTTTAAGTGAATAATTATAACTGAGTATTAGGTCGTTGCAAGTTGGAGATTTTAAATGAAAGTTTTTGAATCAAATCCATCATCATTCAATGACCAAAGATCAAGTTAAGCGCAAGTTAGTAGAACTCCGCTTAAACTAAACAAATTGAGAAAGGACCAACCCACGTGATACTCAATAACGTGACCCACATTTACAATCACGTCAAAGACGATGACTTCTTTGACAATCAACAATTAATGACTCATCGTTTGAGGTGTTTAATTCGAAACTCTAAACAACTGAACCAAGACAATGAATTTTTTTCCATATATAAATCAACACCTCTTGCTCAACTATTTGTAATATTAGTGTTCGTCAAACAAACAAACAAACAAACAAACAAACAAACAAACAAACAAACAAAAAATCAAAAAAATGGCCAGATCGAATAGTACACCAATTGTTATCGTTGGTGCTGGTGTCATCGGTTTAACTTGTGCATATCAATTGGTCGCTGAACAAAACTATTCAAATGTTACTATAGTTGCTTCTGATTTTCCATCTACTGGTTTATTGAAAACGGAGTACACTTCTTCAAAGTCTGGTGCTCATTTCAGACCATTCCCATCAAAAAGCCCTGAAGAATTAAGAGATTCTAAATTAACAAGATCAACTTACGAGGCATTCAAAATCTTAGCTAAAAAAGAACCACATAGTTCTGTCAAATGGATCCAAGGTATTGATTACATTGAAAAGAAAGACCCACTTTACGAAAATTTAATACCTGGTTACAAAGAAGGAATCGATAACTTTGAAGTTATTCCTCAACACAAATTACCGCCAAATGTTAAATTCGGTGCTAAGTATTCAACCTGGTCTATTAATGCTCCACTTTATTTACAATTCTTAGAAAACAAGTTAAGAATGAAATATGGTATCACATTTGTTCAAAGATCAGTTAAATCATTGAAACAAGTTTCTGGAATGTATCCAAATCATTTAATTATCAACTGTACCGGTATGGGAGTACAATACGATGGTTCATATGATCCAGATTGTTTCCCAATTAGAGGTCAAACTTTATTAATTAGACCTCCATTAAACTCACCATTTGAAAATGCTACAGTTACCTACCAATTGGCTAATGGCGCTTGGATTTTTGTTATTCCAAGACCATTAGATGGTGGTATTATCATGGGTGGTACCAAGCAAATCAATTCAACTGATTCAAGACCAAGTAAACGTGACACTGAAGATATTATTGCTATGGGTAAAGCTAGATTCCCAGACTTGATGGTTAACGGCAAGTTTGAAATTAAAAGAGTCAACGTTGGATTTAGACCAGCTAGAAAGGGCGGTGTTAAAATTGCCAAGACTGTTGTTAATGGATCTAAAATTATCGACTGTTATGGATTTGGAGGTTGTGGTATGGAAATGAGTTGGGGTGCTGCTGAAAAAGTTGTTGAATTAGTTGTTGAAGAACGTTCCAAGTTATAATCCACCACTCTATCTTTTTTCGTTCTCTTGAATTCATAGAAATTGATAGATGCTTTATTATATGTACATTTATGCGATAGAAATTGCGAATGTAACATTGGCTACCCGTCCATTATTCATTGTCGAACAGGTTAATCGATAATGTCTCAAACAGGCTAGAAGGGTGTCTGTCTAGTTAATTATGCATATTTTTTTCCCCTTACGTACATTAGTTAGTTGCCTTTTTACATACTTAATTTTATTCGGCTTTTCATATCTCGCCTTAAGATCCAATAACTAAGCCGTACAACGTTAAACCTAAAAACAAGCTTTTCCACCTATAAAAGATAGCTATATCACTATTACAATAGAATAATAATGGTCAATAATACTTAATATTCCAGGTTGAAGTGAACGGCTCAATTACACCGCGTAGCGTGAAGCACAAAAAATACCAATCGTCGCGTCGACAGACCGTGTGAGAATCGAATTTTGATTTACCCGTATAAACCGATCGATAAGGTTACCAGCAAGCAAGAAGCATTTGTAGTACTTTTGAATTTGCAAATTGAGTTAAAATCATCTTACCTTTTTTCATTGCGGGACGTTCCCCCGACCAACTATAACTATCACACACAAGAATTTATGTTCAACATAAATTAACATCCATTACTACATCTGTTTTTTCTTTTTTTTTGCTTTTGCTTTTATAAAGTCCTTTAATACATTTTTTGCACCAACAACTGATAAAAGAAAAAAAGCTAAAAGAACTAAGAATGGATCCATCAAAAACAAATTATACAACAAAGGGTAAAATGGACTTGGAATCCAATTCATATGGCCCAAAAAAAAGAAAATACTCTAAACAAGGTTGTAATGAATGTAAGAGAAGAAAAATAAAGGTATGTTCTTTCTTGTTTTTCATGTTTTCTACTATCAAGATTAGGTTTAGATTTTTGAATACTAGCAATATATCTCTGTTTAATATAGTGTGACGAAGCTAAGCCAATATGTTGGCACTGTAAAAGATTAGACAAAGTTTGTATTTATAGTTCGAAAAAAATTGGAAAAGGTAAACAATTTGATGATAGTGACCGTCTAATGATTCTTCAAGCTCAAATATCTCCGGAAATAGGTAATGCTTTACCTCATCCTCCACCTCCACATACTCAACTGTTTTCTACGCAACTTCAACAACAACCTCCACCCCCAACTCAAACTCAACCTCCGCCTCAACAACGGCCCGGGTCATTTTATATACATCCGAATACACTTCCATTGCCCAACCTACAATACAGTAACAACCCTTCTCATTTAATGAGCCTTCAATCGAGATACAACATGATGTACGATATTAATAACCAACAGCAACAACTACAGCAACATCAACAACTCTCCAATAATGGATATCAACCATATGCTACAAGTTTACCACCACCAACTCCACCAGTAGGTAGTTTAGGATCTCCTCTTCCTCTACCTTCCCAATCACAAACATCTTTAGGCCGATCATTACCACCTCAATTACCCAACATTCACCAGTTACCACCACTACAATCCCAAGTGGCCACTCCGCAAGAAATACCAACTAATTCAGATATAACTGGCAATGGTAAAATCAATATTTTCCCTCAAAATATAGAACGTGACTCTTCCTCACCAGGTGGTTTAACAATAACAGCTACGAAACAGACACCAGCCCAACGACTACTACCCACAACGACAAACATAGAAACCGCATCAAATATGCAAATACCCATTTCCATTTCATCGATTTCACCTCCTCCATCAACACCTTCAATAGCGCATAGTGATCCTAGAAGTGCTCCAGAAACCCTACCACAACGAATTGGAATTAATCATACCGAAATAGATTCTATGTCAACTGCTGATCTTTTAGCCAATAACTTAAATGATTTATTGGAGTCTCAAATTAATGAAGCCACAAATGGATCTTTGGACAATGAATCTTTATCACTATTATTCCAAATGTTTGAACAAGGTGACTATCTCATTCCTCCACCAACAGATGCAAATGAACAAATACAGGATTCAAATAACGGAGAGAGAAATAACAAAGATGCCAACACTGTCCCAATGTGTCCGGAGTTTATTACCAGAATGTTCCCATTAAATGCATTCTCTTTGAACGATGAGCATAAAAGATATTTAGAATTTTTTTATTACGATTATGCTAAAGTTATCATTCCATTTCAACCTACACCTGATTTGAACCCTGCTCGTGAGATTCTATTAAGTTATGCAAACGAAAATAACTATTTGCTGGCAGCAATTTTAGCTTGTGGTGCTTTACAGTCTCATCGTAAAACATCAAATGCCAAAGATGAAAACAACTATTGCACTTATTTATCAACTTGTTTGCAATTGTTATCATCAACTTTATCGAACAAGGATAAAATTAAAACTAATATTGAACCGATGTTATTAACAGTTTTATTATTAACATCTTATACTGCAATCTCAAATTTACAAAAATGGAGACCACATTTGAGAGGTGCAAAAGATTTACTAGCTACATATGCACCATTTAACGAGGATTTATCATTATCCCATAGAAGTTCATACGTCATTGCATTTTGTAGAACCTGGTACATGTCAATTGAAACGTTGGCCGGGTTATCAGCACCATTAGGTGGTACCTTACAAAGTGAAAAAGATATTGAATCTGCTGTTTTTGATATGCAAAATTTGAAAGTCTTTTTAGAAAGTATGAATATAAGCAGAAGGGACGGATTCAATTTAATTTATGGGTACACTGATTCATTGGCACTATCATTACAAAGAGTAATTAAATACATCAGACGGTATAGAGAGTATCAGCAAAAAGCTAAGACTGACGCAGATTTAATAAAATCAAAGAGAAGAGACCCTGAAATTTCATTGTTTTCCGTTCTTGATTTAACAACTGCCCTTCAAAACGATTCTAAATTTGAGGTCATTGATAAATCTGGTATCGTGCCTAAATCTCACTTTATGCATCCTGACAATGACTTGAAACCCCCACCTGGCTTCCAACCGTTATCACCAGAAGCTATTCAAAGAATTGTGTTAGAGGATGGATCCATTGAATACATGTCATGGTATGATGTTTCGCACCAATCTTATATTCACACAGCCTTTTTGATTATAACATCAATGATATGTTTTTTCCAAAAGAAACATCCAATGGTTCAAGAATTAGTTTCTAAAAATCTTGATTTAATGCTTTTTCTAAGATCAAACGATAAAATTACCAATTATTGTCCAATGCTTTTACAAGTTTCAATGTATTTTACAGGTATAAATTCAGTTTATGAAGAAGATAGAAAATTAGTTGTTAAATTCTTTGAAAATTTGATTGAACTGGGTGCTGCATCTGCTAAAATCACACTAAATAACGTGAAGAAAAAATGGGCAAAGTATGATCAACGATCAAGAAAAGAACATTCCATTAATATTGAATTTGATGAGTTTGATGAAGAAGAACTGGACGGTGATATTATTAATTATTAATGGTTTAGTATCTATAGATGATTGTTTTTTTAAAGTATTTAACACTACTATATTGTACATTTTTTTAGGTCTTTTCGTAATTTAATAAAAAAAAAAACGTTAATGTTTACAAGGAAATTTAAGCAAAAAATAAAAAGGGGTAAATTATCGCTCATCCATCCATTTTCGCCGATGTAATCGACCGACTCCATATTCACCTGCACACGACTGTGAAAAAAAAAGATAATGCCGTTTAGCATTTTATTTATTTTTATACACTTCAAATAGAAAAGGCTAAAATGACTCTTTTATATCCGTTAAATGTAAGCAACGCTCCCCTTTACGTGTGATTTCCATACAAAACCAGTCAAATTATAACACATAAAGTTTTCCTTGATTTGAGAAACAGTATGTCTTATTAGCAGCCGAAAAGAAACCCACTTCACCTTCATATAATCACTAAACAACATGTCTACAGTGAAACTTCAATTATCAACAACCAACCTGCTCCAACAACAACAACAACAACAAACTGATGATGATGATGACTCACCATCTTTGAAGAAGCGAAAGTTGGAAGAAAGTTCTTCCGAAATAACAGCAACAACTACGAAATACTTCCCAAACATTTTATTAAACTTACCTTCTGAGTTATTGATCAATGTAATAAAGCAAGGTTCACTCACGAGGTCAGATTTACTGAACTTATCCTTACTATCAAGTTTACATAGATCCAAATTCCATCCATTTATTTACGAAAAGGTTAAATTAACGTGGTCTGATTTCAAAGAATTTAATGAAACTTTTAAAACTAAAGATTTGATCAAATCAGTTAGAGTCTACAGTAATTTAATCAATAAAAAGGCGACAAACTACGGAGAATGGAACATTT
This sequence comes from Ogataea salicorniae, assembly GCA_030557545.1. Lineage (NCBI taxonomy): Eukaryota > Fungi > Ascomycota > Pichiomycetes > Pichiales > Pichiaceae > Ogataea > Ogataea salicorniae. The sequence goes on from JAKTPI010000031.1 coordinate 77,951, forward strand.
CGTTAAAATGGATACTCGAAGATTGCCAAAATTTAAATGAATTAGTTATTGAAATGATGTCTTCTTCAAGATGCCTGAAATATCAAGATAAATTTGATGTTGACTTATCGGATAAAGTGTCAAAACTTAAATTAATCAGTCATTGCGAAGAAGCAAACGATGAATCTTTATTCGAATTAACTCAACTACAAAAATTTCATAACGTGAAACAATTGACATTGAATGGATTTTTATTGTCAAAAGATCAATTTTTTTACCCTAAATATAAATCAGATTTTTCAGATATGAAAATCAGATCCAAAGATGGTAAATTACTCTACTTGGATGATTTGAAATTGATTAATTGTAAATGGGAACATCCATTTAATTTAAACGATATTTTTTCACCAAGTTATCCTTCACCAAATCCACTAATGAATGTTCATCGATGTGCTGAAGAATTCACTGCACCATCTTCACTATCTTTAATGTATTCGAGAGAATCATCATCTTTTGTTGTTAGTGAAAGATTCAAACTGTTTATCAATAATGAAAATGATGAGCATTTTTTATTCCAAACTAGATTTTACTCAAATTTGAAGAAATTATCAATTGTTGTATTATCCGAAAACTATGAAGAGAATAAATTTTCTTATTATTATCCCTGGTTGAATTGGCTATCACTAAAACGTAAATATCACGTTCAAGATAAAATCACACACGAAATTCAACAGCACTCAATCTTAACAAATTTAGAAAGCTTAACATTAGTTGGTTGGAGAGTTATAAACATTAATGAACTTGATAAAGCATTTCTAATTGGTCATGATATGCAATATAATCTCCGTAATTTACAATTATATTTGAAAAGATCCGGTAATCATGAAGTGGAAATCTCAAATGATGATTTAATCGAATTGAAAAAGATTAAAAGAAAATTGAATTCCATCTTTAATGCTAAAGGTAGAAATACAACTTACTGTAATATTGAAGTTGGCTATGTTGAAGAATGCCTGAACGAGAATAGATTTGCTGATGATTTTTCAAAGATGGAATAGATTACAAATCCATCTTATCTTTTAAAAGATACCAATAATGTTTTAATGCTTTTGTTTTTTTTATAAGTAATTTTCGCTCTACCTCTTATGTTGATGTGTATATATGGTTTTTTTTTTCTTTTTGGTTTTTCCCCTTTCCCCTTTCCCCTTTCCTTTTCTTATGTACAAAAATAAAGCTTTTTGCTTAATATTTTTTTTCACGATAATAGACAATTTATTTTGATTTTTTCCTAATTCCCCCATTTTTTCTTAATTCCAATTTTTAATTCCGTTCCTTCCATTCTCACAGCATTCATTGTTCACCCCACAACATATGTAAATAAATTTGACCAACACAAAAGGAGGAGAAAAAACACAGGATGTAAAAAAAAAACAATTAATCACATGATTTGTCCTCCCCCTCCTCAAATGTTAGCTTAAACTTGGACTATGTATTGTGCATATGATTAAAACAGTTGATACAAACATAACTATTCCTATGAACTAACGAAATTAAACAAAAAACAAAAAAAATAGGGCGGATGATGTAAGATAAACATTGAATGGGGTTCATTGCAACTTTGTTTATGTTAATAAAAAGGGAGCAAAGGGAGGTGGGTTGCATATGAGTTTTTATGTAAATTGGATGGAGTCATTATGTGAGTTTATTGAACTATGTTTATTGCGTGACTGTCGTTGTTGGTGTTTAGTTTAAAGGTTATGAAAAGGGAACAGGTTGTAATTATTAATAATTCACATGCTTTGTTTCCCTCCTCGATTTAATACTCTACTTTTTCTACTCCGGACACACTAAAAGGGCTCGCGGGTAATTTCTACATAATTTTTGATTTGCAAGTGGGATAAACAGATCTACGTGTGAAGATTAAGGGTCCGATAATAATTATTTGAAAACTCTTTATCTCTGCTATTAATACAGTTCTTACCTGAACTGTAAAAGTAATATTAAGCACAAATATAGTTTTATACAACGACAAAGAATTGAATACGCTTTTTTTTTTCAAAATTCAAACGTAGTGATATGTAATTGCTATCATTAAATCATATCGAGTGTGTGATTGAAGGACTCTGTCATAAGTTGAAAGAAGCAAATATTCTCTGAATCTAGGTGAAATGCTGAAATGGTAGCAAACCTGCAACGATGGTACTCGGCCCCCGATTGATTTAATTTCGGAAACATACTTGTACATTTTGTAAAAGATAAAGGTATGGAAACTTATCCGAATTCGAAACGGTCTGAGATTTGGTATTTCCTCCGTCTGTATACCAGAAAACTTCTGAAAATGGTTCTGAAATGGTAGTGCGGCCCTACACTCACTCACTCACCCACAATTTGCAATTATTTGAAAGAGGTACAATAACAAACTTATCAAACCTCAATGAAATGAATCAATTCGGAATTAACCGGCAGCTTTGCTAATCAATATTGCGTGGTAGCCCGGCGGTGATGGAATTCGGTCCCACAAAAAGGAGGGGGGGTCGCTAGATTTACCCCACACCCCCTGTATGTCCTAACGGTCTGCTGTGGAGTGAGGGACCAGAATGGGTGAATGGAACAGGGTTAAGGGGAACCCCATGTTTTAGAAACAATCTGTCTTGATTGTAAAAACTAAAAACAAATTGAACAGGGCAATTCAGAAATTAATCAATTTCTTTACTAGTAGGTATTTTTCACAATAAAGAAACATTGTGAACTTGAGCAACATAATAAAAGAAAGCTGTAAAAGGATAAAAACTATAGTCAGCTGATGCCGTAGAAAGACATTTGAAAATTGAGAAAAAGCTTTTCGTTGTTCTATAATTGATCTAGGACAGGACACGACTTTTTCTAATCTATAAAGACCCCAGAATTCCCACTTTTTGATCTCTTTACATCTTTATATTTTACCTTTAAATAATTACCTAATTTTTTTTCCTCACACCTTTCTATAACAAATTAACACCTATGAAATTTTTCACCTTGAAACAATCAACATCACTATATGCGATTTTCGCAGCTGTTTTAGTAGCCGCACAGACCACCTTCAATGAAGCTCGGACTAATGACGTTTTTGTATTGCGTACGCTGAAAATGATCCCATCGTCAGAGGGCAATCCGTTTATAGACGTTGAACGGCACTGGCTCTTAGAGGTCGACGAGAACGCCAGCATGTTTACTCATACATCGAGTCTGGTGAAGAGGGATGAGCGGGACAACACATTTGAAGCATTGTATAGAATGTATGACCTCATAGGGTCCGTTGGCGGCAATGTCTCGCTCGCTTTAGAGCACGCAACGGTTTTACGCGATCGAAGTTACGAACAGAAATTGATTGATGAGAACCAGTACTTAAACCTCACTACCGCCGCTACAGATGCAATGGCAGATAATAGGAATTATAGGTCTCGCAAAGCCAAAAGGGATGACCGATTGGTGAAAGGTGCGCACACTAGCGAAGGGATACCTAGCATCTGGGCGGACATATATCAGAATCCGTGGAATATAATAGTTGCCTTAACGCTGACTCCAGCCAAACCGCAGGTTTGCGACTGCAGAGCTGCATGGATGGGCAACTGGAAGTATATGATCTGCTCGTATACAACTGGAAGTAAGTGTGACAGGACTGCATCGGAAAATACGATAGCTGGAGTGTATGAGAGAGCGTTGTTTGAGGACGCCATCAACAAGAATGATGGCACTGTTGCTTTTTGCTTCTGTATGGATAAAGTGGGCATGTGGTTGGCAAACGCAAAGTTTATCCACAGCTCATTCATATTATCAAGAGAGATACAGTTCGATTCAACTGGGTGCGATTCATGCCGCAGTTAGGTCCAACTGAGCATAGTGTTGTTAACCGTCTATGCCTTTGGTACAGGCATGGCCGCCGACGCGACTCGCCCTTTATAACGTCGATTGTTGTGGGCGTAGGGCTAGGCATAACAGCCGAGTTAACCTATAAGGAGGCATACGGGGCTGTTTGTACAAACGCGTAATAATGTGACAGATCTCGATGAACGAAAAGAGTAAAACAGAACAATATAAAAAAAAAAAAAATAAATAAATAAAAAAAAAAATATATATATATAATAAAATATATATATATACAATGAATACGATATATAAATAAATATAAAAAAAAAAAAAAATTCTCAGTTTTCAAAAGACAGTACAAAGGTTTACTATCAAAGTTGTTATCGCAAAATCATGTTGTAGGCAAGACACATACCGCATAGTAGTATAAAGAGAAGTTACCAAATTTGTAGGTGTTACTATCTAAAAGACAACACCCCCAAATACATACATATACGACATGGAGGGGTCATCTATCTCAGGGTGTCAAAATGCCAAAATCGCCTCCGTCGTTGCTAAAATCCATGCTCTCATGGTCCGCGAAGGCTTCAAGATATGGTTCGGCTGTAACATCAACGGGCTATTCTGGGGAAAACAAAAAGCATGATGATTGAAAAGGTCGCCCGGAGGTTATTTTATTCTCTTTATGAGCAGATACCGAAAGTAACAGTTGAGTATTGTTAAATACCAGGAGGTATATCAGAACTGTGGGGCAGCGGGCAGGAGCCACTGGGGAAGGAGGGCAGGCACACTAAACATTTTATCCTGTTGTTCCTGTGGATAGTTTCCATTCCTTCGATTTCAACATGGCTAGTTACAAAAACACACAAAATTATCACACTGGTTATGTTGTTTTGAAAATTGTCTGAAATATCTTCTTCACCAGCCAACAGAAAGCCACCCTTACTCTATGTTAAATTGGTTGGGCTTTTTTTTTCTTTCGGATCTTTGAGACCCTTTCTTTTGGGGGGCACCCGCTCCATATAAACAGCGAAATCTCCTCCGTTTGTTTATCGATTTGTTTCCCTTGGACAATTCATGAATCAACCTGGGGAGGCACCAAATTAGCTACTCCGACGACGAGCGGAAACCCAACATATCGTAATACACACGGGACACGGGACGTGTCCAGTGACCGCGCGGGTTTTCGAGGCTATTGAGATTCAAACGGCACGTAAATACCGTGCTGGGCGGCGGTTGTTCGTAAACCCTTTGGACACCCTATGATTCCCGCCGGAAACTATTGGAAGACCGGATAATTCTATGAAAGATAAATGGTTATTGTTTTGTAAATACATATATATATATATTGATCCATTTTTCACTTCGTCTTCTTTTCCTCTTTTTTCCATAGTTATTGATATATTAAAAGCTTTTGTCTACTAAAAAATTTTCCACTTCTTATATTTATCCTTTTTTTTTTCAATTGAACAATTAAATCAAATTAAACATGTCCGCAATCCTAAAGCAAAGAATCAGATACGCTCCATACTTAAACAAGCTTAGAACAGCTGAAGAATGTATCCCACTATTCAAACACGGCCAATACTTAGGTTGGTCTGGTTTCACCGGTGTTGGTGCTCCAAAAGTTGTTCCTCAAGCTTTAGTTGATCACGTCAAGGCCAACAACTTACAAGGCCAACTTGCTTTCAATTTGTTCGTTGGGGCTTCAGCTGGTCCTGAAGAATCTGAATGGGCAACCAATGATATGATTTTAAAGAGATCCCCACATCAAGTTGGTAAGCCAATTGCTAAGGCCATCAATGAAGGTAGAACACAATTCTTTGACAAGCATTTATCAATGTTCCCACAAGATTTAACCTATGGTTACTACACCAGAGACAAAGAAGGTTCCAAAAAGTTAGATTTCACTATCATTGAGGCCACTGCTATTACTGAAGATGGTTCCATTGTCCCAGGTCCAGCTGTTGGTGGTTCTCCAGAAATGATCTCTTACTCTGATAACATTATCATTGAACTGAACACTGCCACCCCATCTTTCGAAGGTTTGCACGATATTGACATGCCAGTTCACCCACCATTCAGACAACCATACCCATACACTACTGTTGACCAAAAATGTGGTTTACATGCTATTCCAGTTGATCCATCCAAGGTTATTGCCGTTGTTGAATCAACCACCCCAGATAAAGTTCCAAACCCAGCTCCATCAGATGAGATGTCAAGAAGAATTGCAGGTCATTTGATTGAATTCTTTGAACAAGAAGTTAAGGCGGGTAGAATGCCAGAAAACTTACATCCATTACAATCCGGTATCGGTAATGTTGCCAATGCCATTATTGAAGGTTTAGCTGATTCTTCTTTCAAGAACTTAACTGTTTGGACTGAAGTCTTACAAGATTCATTCTTACCATTCTTTGAAACTGGTGCTATGGATTACGCTACTGCCACCTCTATCAGATTATCTCCAGATGGTTTCAAGAGATTGTTTGATAACTGGGAATTATACCAATCCAAATTATGTTTAAGATCTCAAGTAGTTTCGAACTCTCCAGAAATCATTAGAAGATTAGGTTTAATTGCTATGAATACCCCTGTTGAAGTTGATATCTATGCTCATGCTAACTCCACCAACGTCAACGGTTCAAGAATGTTGAACGGTTTAGGTGGTTCTGGTGATTTCCTAAGAAACGCCAAATTATCTATCATGCACACCCCAGCTGCTAGACCATCCAAAATTGACCCAACTGGTATTTCATGTATTGTTCCATTTGCTTCTCACGTTGATCAAACCGAGCACGATTTAGATGTCATTGTCACTGATTTCGGTTTAGCTGATCTTAGAGGTTTATCACCAAAGGAAAGAGTTCACCAAATGATCCACAACTGTGCTCACCCAGATTACAGAGCTCAATTACAAGACTACTATGACAGAGCACACTTCTACTGTGAAAAGAAGAAGACTTTACATGAACCACATATCTTAAGAGATGCATTCAAGATGCACGTTAATTTGGAAGAAAACGGTACTATGAAGTTGGACTCATGGGATGTCAAGTTTTAATTAAATAAATTCAAATGAAAGCAAAATGAAGAAAAAAAAAAAGTTGCTATGCTAAATATATTCTCTAGATCAAATTATATATATTCATTTATATGTTTCTTAGTTTTAAACTAAACAGAATTGTGTATTAAACTCGTTTATACTAAATAAGTATTGTATATTATTAAGTTCACGGTATATATAATATAGTTTATAATGATATAATAATAAGAATGATTCCCTAAAGGTCTGTCAGTAGCCGGGTACGTGTCGGGAGAAAGCAAATCGAATCATATAAAAAATTGTTGGCCGAGTCAAATTGTCAACTTTTCGGTTGTTGTTCGTTCATTACCTTCCGCAGAAGCGAGGGAATTAGTTTGGTTTGGAGTCTGAAAAATTGTTATTGGCATCCTACTTAAACCTTTTTTCCCGGCCATTATTTTTTACCTTTTTTTTATAAAAATTTCACTCAATTGCCCCTGTATATAAAAACCATATCGAACCATAACTGCACATATTATTTATTACAATGGCTGTCGAAGAACTTAAACAATTAGTTGAAAAGCTAGAAAACAGAATCCACAAATTAGAAGAGAAGGCAGGTGTCTTACCAAAGACTTTACCTCCTGCTTTAAGAATGGTCTTAATTGGTCCTCCAGGTGCGGGTAAAGGTACCCAAGCTCCAAACTTAAAAGAAAAGTACTGTGCTTGTCATTTAGCCACTGGTGATATGTTAAGATCCCAAGTTGCTCAAAAGACCCCATTAGGTTTAGAAGCTAAGAAGATTATGGACCAAGGTGGATTAGTCTCTGATGAAATTATGGTTAACATGATTAAGGATGAATTAGCCAACAACTCTGATTGTAAGAACGGTTTCATCTTAGATGGTTTCCCAAGAACCATTCCTCAAGCTGAAAAATTGGATCAAATGCTAGAAACTAACGCTACTCCATTACAATCTGCTGTTGAATTAAAGATTGACGATGAATTATTAGTTGCTAGAATTACCGGTAGATTAGTCCACCCAGCTTCTGGTAGATCTTACCACAAGTTATTCAACCCACCAAAGGCTGAAATGACTGATGATATCACTGGTGAACCATTAATTCAAAGATCAGATGACAACGTTGATGCTTTAAAGAAGAGATTAGTGACCTACCACCAACAAACTGAACCAATTGTTGAATACTACAAGAAGAACGGTATCTGGTCCGGTGTTGATGCTTCTCAACCACCAAAGACTGTTTGGTCTGACATCTTAAAGTGTTTAGGTCAAAAATAAGTATCTGAGCTGCTTATTTTTTTCTCAAATTCCTTAACGATATAAATAAAGCAACAAAAAAAATAAAAAAAAAAATGTGTAGCAAAATTTCCAATCTGTGAATATATTGTGTGTCTTAGAAAAAGTATACTTTTTACAATTATATGAAATTCAAAGATTTAAAGTTATATTATAATTTTGGATTCATTTGTGTTTTTTTTCCTTATTTTAGAGATTCTTGTTGTTTTTAATTTATTTTATTTTTCTTTGCTCTATTCTATTTTTTGTTTTCTTTCCTTTATTTATATTTATATTCATGTCATTATACTTTATATCAACAGAAGACTGTAAGTGCAATTGATGTAATTACCCGTATCAAATTGTTAAGTAAGCGGGTTTTGTGCCCCGATGGCGTGAAGCGACGATCGACACTCAGTGATAAATAAAATAAATACCTAAAACAGAAAGCGAGTTTTAACAACAGGCTAATAGACTTATTTAGTTTTAACCCATGTTTATTTAAAAAAAGAGATCTTATAACATATTTTGACTATCAATTAAATAAGCACATAGAATCAGCTAAGGTCAATCATTAACTAGAGATTGTTCTTCAATTTAAAAAATCTTCAAAACTACAATCAATCATTAATTAACATAAATTGAACAAGTATATAAAACATAATATAATATGTCATTCATCTTCAAATCTCCGTTAGACATCGAACTTAGACTAGACGGCGAAGATAGTCGTGAATCTGTTGAAGTGAAAAATTCCAAAGGACGTAAGGAGAAACTAACTTTGTACAAAGATGGTGAAACTGTGAAAGGACAAGCGACAATACGTACTAGGGACAACAAAAAAGTTGAACATATGGGTATCAAGATCCAACTACTAGGTAGCATTGAAACAAATAACGACGGTGTCCAAGCAGATGATTTTTTGTCGTTGGCTCATGAATTGGCATCTCCTGGTGAATTAAAACATCCTGAAACTTTCCAATTTGAGTTCAGAAATGTTGAAAAACAATACGAAAGTTACAGAGGTTCTAACGTTCGACTTAGGTACTATTTGAAAGTCACTGTTAGTAGAAAATCAGCCGACATTATTAGAGAGAAAGAATTGTGGGTTTACCAATATCAAACCGAAAGCCAGCAACATCAATCAACTGAATTTGAATCCAACAACAGCTCAAATACAAAAGATCTCACCAATACAACAATGCCAACTTCAACTGTCAAAATGGATGTTGGTATTGAAGATTGCTTGCACATTGAATTTGAATATTCAAAGAATAAATACTCGTTGAAAGATGTTATAGTGGGTCGTATTTACTTCCTATTGGTGAGATTAAAGATCAAACATATGGAATTATCACTAATAAGAAGAGAAACTTGTGGCTCTGCACCAAACCAAATTAGCAACAGTGAAACATTGGCAAGATTCGAAATCATGGATGGTGCTCCAGTGAGAGGTGAAACTATCCCAATTAGATTGTTTTTAGGTGGTTTTGATTTAACTCCAACCTATAAAGATGTTAATAAGAAATTTTCTACAAGAACATTTTTAAGTTTGGTTTTGATAGATGAAGATGCAAGACGTTATTTCAAGCAAAGTGAGATCATCTTGTATAGAGATGAATGATCATCTTTCATTATCGTATATATATTTAATATATTTGTGTATTTTTATCCATAATAAAATATGTTACAGTTTTAACGTTACAGTTTTAGCAATTAAGGAATAGGTCGCTGTGATTTTTAAAGGGGCCTTCGAAATGCGAAATAAAATCAAACCAAAAAAAAAAAAAGGAAAACCATCTCCTAGGGATAATCCATGATAACAAATATGAAACAACTGATAAGAAAACCATTAAAACTACAACTAAACTTAGTCAACTTACAACATGTTTATCAGGTTAAGAAAATGGGATCAAACAGAAAAGAACTTGAACTCTATGGCACTAGTTCACAGCTACCTAGACCTACTTCACAAAAGGGATAATATTAAACTTGATAAAAATAGCTCACATTTACTCTCAAAATCTACTAAGCAAAATAAACAATCTACAAATCTACCAAAACAACACTCGATTGAAACATTCAAGCTCATCAAGGATAGCTTCAAGCTGGACGACTTTATATACCCAGATATTTCTTCAAATGGTATTGAGTTGTCAAGTTCAATCACCAGGAACTTACGTAAATCCAAACAAAAGTGGACTCAAACTACAACTAATAAATTAGCATACTTTGAAACACAAAAAAAACTCAAATTAACTTTGAAACAATCAATTCTCAAAGAATCGTCAAAGTTGGATAGTTCAAGTAATGCGTTTTTTCAAAAAGCTTTGAAAAAGGGCTCATTTTCAGTAAAAACATCAAAAATTGTTGAATCAAATGAATCCAATAATGAACATAATAATTTTTCAGTTGACTATGATTTAATACAATCTTTAAGTCAACCAGAAAAGATAATTAATACATACAAACCGACTTATTGGGAGAACGACGACTTTAAAGTAGAAGACGTTTTTAATGAAGATGAATTAGATTTACAGATAAGATTTACTCCAACAACTGATCAGCTTAACAAATTAATTCATATACAAAAAACCGATATTTCATTTAATTTTCAGATAGAAACTCCAATAGTATCTAATAGTAGTTTTAATACAAATAAATTGAAATATAATTTGAAAAAGTGGAATATTAGGAAAAATGAAAAACCAAAAAGTAGTGATATAAAGTATGTTGAAGAGCAAATACTAAATGAGCCTTTAAATAACAAAGAGCTAAAGTTCAAAGTTCAAACAATTTATATTCCGACTGAAAATCCAATAATGAATATTCAACTTTATGCTAAATTAATAAAAGGTCCGAAAAACATCATTTCAAGTAAATGGAAGTTTTCAAAATTGAAACTAACTAGAATGTCATGGACCCCATTTGCTAAATTATCAAAACAGAAAACATTAGAAGAGGAATTAACTGATAAAAAAAAATTACAAATTCCAATTTATTCACCTGATTTATTACAAATAAAATTAATAAAGCAATCAGAATTGGATGAACTATTTACTTTGAAGAAAGAAGTAGTTAAAGACAAAGAATTGGAAAGTGTCACCATCAATGAATCTGTCAGTAGTAATGATACAAGTCATGAGGAAGTGAACGATTTTAAAATAAATGTTACAAAACAGGTGATTAATGAGTCTATAATTCAAAACCAACCTTCTAGTATGGTTGTTGAAGCTAGTGCTATTCCACAAAAGAAGGAAACGCCATTCACCAGCTTATCAACAATTCACAATCAACCAAATTCAGAGCCAACGAAAGTCCAAACAATAAATTCAACTGAAATCAAAGATAACAAAAGTGTTTTGCAAGAAACAAATTTGAAAGCAAATGAAGTGCCATCCAAGAAAAATCGGTCTAAAACGGCATTATCAGAGATTGAGCTACTAGCTTTCAAGAAACGCAAAATGCAAAGACCTAAGCTTGATGTAGCAGGTATTAGCACCTTTCCATTACTTGAAGCCTTGAATTACTCAACAAAACTAGATGAAACAAGTGTAACTAATAAGAAAACCACTATTCTGGTTCCTGGTAAAGATCTATCTAAGTTAACCAAAGCTGTTGAAGAAGAGGATACAATGGATACCTTTTTGGAAGGTAGTATACTTGACAGTAAGGTTGATATAAACTTTATCACAAATGAATTGATACCAAAAGAACCAAATATTTTTAGAAGAATAGCAATTAATACCAACATTTCTGAAAAGCATCCACCTTTATACTTTCAATTGGAGAATATATCGGAACAATTTGAAAATAAATTTATGATTCATGAATTTTCAACTGATGAACAATATTCACAATTACAATTTGACATATTTATTAATGAATCATGCGGAATTATGATAATAAAACCAATTCAAATTTATCAGATTGATTTTATCACTAAAGAATCTCTATTTTTTCAAAATCTATCCAAAATTGTTTACCAGATTCAAAGTTTGATTGTTATTTTATTGATAGATTCAACTTCAGAAACTGATAACAAATTGGTCACATTTTTAGATGGCTGTGAAAAGTATGGTATAAAGGTATATCAAACTAATAGCAATTTAAAATCGATTATAAGTACATTAAGTGAACTAGTAATTAGTTACGGAACAATAATTGAAGCTGACTTATCAACTAATAATAACAATGATCTTCAATATGACGATGAACATCAATTTTTATTTAATTGTGGATTGTTGAACCCTCTTTTAGTAAAATTTATATTAGAAAACATTACTTTACAAGAACTTGTTGAATTAAATCACTATGAAAGATTAGAAATGTTTAAAGATATAGTTTCGGTTGAGTTATTAGAAGAGTTAGAAAAGAACTTTCAAATCGCCATGAGATCTTGAAAAAAAATATACCTGAGATTTCAAGGCTGTGTCTCAAAAACATATACAAAACACCGATGGCGAATTATTTGCAAATTTACCTTTAACTATTGATCCCGATTTATCTTTTGGTCTCTCTCTTGTTCAACTTTAAACTCATGAAGAAGGTGTCAATAGAAAATTTAGTCAAAGTGAATACCAAAAATGTTGAGGAATTTCACTGTTAATGAGATTTTAAGTTATAATTACATACCAAACAAAGAAAACAATTTACCTCATTATTCGGACAAGATAATATTGCCACAATCGGTACTTGAATCTTTAGTCAACCAACAGCGAGCACTATCATTGGATAACTTGCCACATCCATTGATATTTAAAATATCTACAATTCCGAAGTCAGTAGATGAAAACGAACTATCGTGTTTTGTTGGTGTGAAAGAGTTTAGTTCAAATGAAGGTGAAGTTGAATTACCACATTTAATAACTGAAAAGTTGCAAATCAATAATACTTCATGTGACTTGAATCTGAGTTTAGTTGATACCGTACCAAAGGGGAGGCAATTATCGTTGAAACCATCTAAAATTTACAGTGATATCAAGGATTGGAAATGGTTTTTAGAGGCTAAGTTAACAAAGTATTATACAACTTTATCAACTAGTAACCTTTTGATATTAAACGATAATGAAAAAATATATAAACTAGAGATACATAATGTTGAACCGAGTAATACAATTTGCATAATTGATACCGACATTGACTTAGATATAATTCCATTTGATGATAAAATGGCTAATGAGTTGTTAAACAATAAGCAAAATGAAACAAAAGAATTCAGACAAGCTAAAATTAGTGAATCAATAAAAGTGAGTACCAATGAGAAACTAAGATTAGATATTGGAAATGACGTTGATTTCAAACAACTAATTTTTGAATCTGACTCGGATTTTGTTATTGATAACAGCCAGTTTGTTGCTAAAGATTCATTCATTTGGGGTACTTTTACCCAAGGTTCCAAAAAAATAGTAATTAATAAAACAAATGAATTTTTGAAGAATGAGTTGTATTTTATTCCAATTGCTGAGGATGACTATATGATTGAATTTAAAATATCAACAGATTCAACGATTCAGTCCGAGACTGAAGAGATGGTTGATGATCTAGATGATGAGTTATACAAATTTTGTTCAAACTGTCGTTCAAAGATATTAAGGTCATCATCCTTTATGCATGAGAATTTTTGTCAAAGAAATAATATCAAATGTTTGAAAGGTTGTAACAAGCTTTTTTTGAGGAATATACCTGAATCTCATTGGCATTGTTGTGACTCCTTTGGTGAGTCTAACTTCAGTCACGAATTGCATAAGACGTACTGCCATGGGTCAGAAACTTCTTTACCATGCTTACAATGCTCAAACAATGATTCGTCAACATTGTTACAGTTATCATTTCATAAATCAGTCGAATGTCCATTCGGTTTGCATGAATGTAGATTCTGTCATTTAATAACACCTAAATTGGAGTCCACGATTGAATCTAACTTATCTGGATTATCACAGCATGAGTATGAATGCGGGTCTAAAACTAGCAATTGTTTGAAATGTAACAAATTGATCAAATTGAAGGACCTTGAAGTTCATTACCAATTACATGAATTGCATAGAATAAATAAACCAACACCTATAAAATGCACAAATGTCAATTGTATTAGAATAATCAGTAATAACAATAATAATACAAATCAATTTCAATTGTGTGATTTTTGTTATGGACCACTTTATTCAAATGCTAATGATCCGAATTTAACTAGATTGAAATCAAGATTAGAAAGAAAGTATTTCTTACAGTTAAATAAAGGTTGTGGGAACACATTTTGTAAAAATTTATACTGCAAATCAAGTGGATTGATCAAAGAACTAACTAGAATCGATGAAATTATCAAGTTTGTTAAGAACAACTTAATCACTTTTGATAAATTTTGGTTTTGTGTTGATGTCAATATAACTAAAAAGAAACTTTATGTTGATTTATTATCTGAAGATACAGAATTATTGGATTATAAGTATGGTTGGATTTGCAAAGGTATTAATGATGTTCAATTCAACAGTAGCAATGATAACAATGATTTTGTTTACCTGCAGAGGATTAAAAATTGGGTTCTTGAAAATGGTGTTACTATTCAAAAAACTTAGTTTTAGCTTATTACTTTTATTTACGTGTATATCAGAATGAATGATGATAGAAATAAAACTAATTAATCGATTCAAAAAAAAGCTCCAGAAAAAAAAACATAAAGGTAGTTAAATAATATATGAGTAAAAAATACAAGGGGTATGGTTTTCAAGAAAAGAAGAGAGAACCAACTACTTGAATAATTTAGCAACTGAAATAGCACCTTCATCACCTTTATTCATAACCTTTGCCACAGCCAATTGGAAATCTTCTTGAGTAACATGAATTCTTCTTTCTCTTAAAGCATACATACCAGCTTCAGTGCAGACACCTTTAATTTCAGCACCTGAACAACCGTTCATTTTATCAGCGATCTTCATTAAATCAATACCCCTTGTTAAATTCATTGATCTGGAGTGGATTTTCAAAATATCTGTTCTGGCAGTTAATGTTGGAGGTGGGAATTCAATCTTACGATCTATTCTACCTGGTCTTAATAAAGCAGGATCAAGAATATCTAATCTATTTGTAGCCATAATGATCTTAATATCTTTTGAGGATTCAAAACCATCCAGTTGATTCAACAATTCCAACATTGTTCTTTGAACTTCGGAATCTCCTCCACCGGATGATGATTCCACTCTGGAAGAACCAATTGAATCAATTTCATCCATGAAAATAATAGATGGTGCATGCTCTCTAGCCATAACGAATAATTCTCTCACCATTCTAGAACCTTCACCAATGTATTTTTGAACCAATTCAGAACCAGAAACTCTGATGAATTTACAGTCTGTATGATGTGCCACTGCTCTCGCTAAAAGTGTCTTACCAGTACCTGGAGGGCCGTATAAAATAACACCTTTTGGTTGTGCAATACCTAAACTTTCAAACAATTCAGGATGTTTAACTGGTAATTCAATGACTTCTTTTATTTCTTTGATTTGTTTATCTAAACCACCAACCATATCATAAGTTGAATCAGGAACTTTTTCAACCATCATCAAAGAAATTAATGGATCAACCTTATTTGGTAAAATTTGATGTAATTCATAATTATCAGATCTTAAACAAACTCTCAAAGATGGAGTAATTTTCTTGATATCAATATCACTAGAAACATTGACTACGTATTTACCTTCAGGATGAACCTTGACTAGAGCTTTCTTTTTACCCATAACTTTAATAACTTCACCAACGTATGAACCTGGCTCTTGCAATTGCTTGAGTTCATCCTTCAAAGATCTAACTTTCAAATTCAATGCATTTCTTTGGGCTTCAAGTCTTCTTAAATTTTGAGTTTTCATGGAAACTTGGATTTCATAATCTT
Source organism: Ogataea salicorniae (assembly GCA_030557545.1). NCBI lineage: Eukaryota > Fungi > Ascomycota > Pichiomycetes > Pichiales > Pichiaceae > Ogataea > Ogataea salicorniae. The sequence goes on from JAKTPI010000031.1 coordinate 93,983, forward strand.
GAATCTTTTGTTTGAAAAATGGTTTAATACCACTTTCGTGTGATAACGCTGTGGTCATTTTTGTTTTTGTCTGTGTGAAAATATTTATATAATTTGTATAAGGGTTTATCTAAAAAAATTAATAAAAAAGTACTTTGTTAAATTGCTGATTGGAGTGAGTGAAAATGAGGATGGACAAGTTCAAATTTCAAAAATTTTAGTTATTATACAATCAATTGAATGTTTCTCGAGAATTAAATATAACTAGCTGATTAGTACAAGATTGATTGCCTTAATGGCATTTATCAAACAAAGATCAAGTTCAATCAAATTGAGTTTTCAGTCCTTTTGGTGGCAAATTTGGATTTAATCATTTTCCAGACCGAAGATGGCTGCCAAATTTAAATATGTGTCAGTATAAATGAGGTGCGAGGTGTTGAGATAAGGCTATCAGGTCGATTTTGTATAGACGCGTCTGCGGTTTAGTTGTTTTTGTTTCTCTCTGTGAGATCAAGATAAGTTTCTGATTTGAAATTTGTACATATGTTCTCTAATTGTCGACAACATAAATATTTAAATATACAGGCTACTAACCAAAACTTTAATCGAACAAAATAATGAAGGTCCAATTCAATTTAGGATCTATTTTTTCAATATTCTTTCTAATTCAACTATCAATTGCAGTGATACCTACGTTTTGTAAGTGTGATTGTGAATCAGATTACAAAATTTTCAAATTAAACGATAAACAATTGAATGGTAAACTGAGCATATGCAAAGAATGTACCGTTGAATTTTGTTTGAATGAAGGTATTGAATTATGTAAAGGAGAAAGTCCAAGGGAACAAATGACAGCAATATGCTTCCGTAAGTATTATTAAACAAGGTTCAATTTTGTTCAAGGAAATGAAAATTGTCAGAACGACTTTTACAAGAATGGAATACTAACAACGATAAACTGAAACCGTTTTTGTTGGCAAATATACACATATTTATAGAGAAAGAATCTATGAAAGACTCTGTTATCATAGTGTCGTTTGTAGTCGTTATACTTGGATTGTTAGGAAACTTGGTGGTGAGAAGAATGATGACGTAATTGAATACTTAGCATCCTTGCACTAAGACGACCGACGCGAAAGGAAGGGAAAAAAACAGAAAGTAATGGGCGTGTCTTTACCAAACACCCGGTTTTCTTGCGATGGAAATAATTTTTTGGTTTTTCTGAGTTTTTTTGGTTTTTTGTGTTTTTTGTATGCGAAATGAGAAATCATTGTCAAGTATGTATGAATAAATCATCTCTATTGAATAATTTGTATTCACTCTTCTCTTTCCCTTTTACTCTTCCTCTCCTTTCCCCAAAAAAGACATCCTTATTATTCTTTGTATATATATTCATACATTTCTACAAAGGAATAATAACCTATCATCTTAAACCATCCCATCCCATCATAGATTAGATTAGTTTAATATATACATCGTTCATTCAAGCTTTGAAATTTCCAAAGAAAACTCAACTTGCTGATCCAATTTTTTTATTAACTCAATCAATTAATTATTCCTATTTTTATATAGTCATATATAAAAATCAAAAGGGAACTTTTTTTCAATAGTATCAACTAGCTAATTCATTTCTTTATTCATTAATAGTTTTGTTAAATTCATTTTTATTACATTACTATCTTGTTCAAATAATTAGTCGAATCTTTTATCACGTTGTTACAAGATTATTTTTTCCTTGAAACATTTTAAGAATATAACAGATTAATTATCATGTCCAACAATACTGCTGTTGCTGCTACTCCAGCTGCTACTCCAGCTGCTACTCCAGCTACTACTCTAGCGACTCCAGCCACTACCACTACTGCTCCAGCTAGTTCTACCTCTACATCATCTTCATCCTCATCCTCATCATCAACTCCTCAGCATCATACATCAACGCCATATACCCCTTCATCTTCCAATACCAATTACAAACAAAACCGTAGAAATAACCACCAAAATATGAACTCTGGTTACAATAGTTATAGCCCTCAATTACAACAGCAAGCATACTACCCTCAACAACAATGGCAACCAACTTATATGTCTCAATATACATCTCCTCAAGTTCAACATCATCCTAGTCCTCCGTACGGTTACTCTTTCTATCCACCTCAAGGTGTTCCAGGTCAAACTTACTATGCAGCTCCTGTTCCTGGTGCTCCTGGTTCTGCCAATCCAACTGGTCAACAAATCCCTGTTTCTCCAACTTTGAATAGTCATAACCACCTATATCAAAACACTAACGTTAGCATTAAGAACAAAAATGGTGAAGCCGTTACATTTGCTAAAGGTCACTCTAAAACTGCTAGTTATTCTTCAAATAAAACCAACTCTGCATTATCTACTCCAGTTTTAGCAAAGGCTTCAATTGCTTCAGCTACTCCATCAACAGCAACTAGTTCTGCTTCAACTGTTGTCACACCTGCAAGTCCAATCAAGCAAGCTCCTTCAAAATCAGAAGCTCAGGCTGCTTTCAAGGCTGCTTTGTTAGCTAAGTTGGCTTTAAAAAAGAAGGCCAATGAACAGCCAAAGACAGAAGATAAAAAAGTTGAAGAACCAGTCAAGGAAACTGTTACTCCTGTTGTTGAACAAGAAGAAACTCCAAAGGCTGAAAAACCAGTTGGGAAAGCTGAAGAAGTTATCCCTGTTGTTGCCGAAGAAGTGAAAGAAATTCCTCCTGTTGATGAAGTCAAAGAACAAGTTGCTGCGCCTGTTGCTGTTGTTGAAGAAACTCCTGTTGAAGAAGTTCCTGAAGAACAAAGTCCTGAAGAACAAGCACCTGTTGAAGAAACTCCTAAAGAACAAGCACCTGTTGAAGAAACTCCTAAAGAAGATGTTCCTGTTGTTGAAGAGACTCCAAAGACAACTGTTGTTTCAACTGAAGAAGAAACTCCCAAACCTGTTACTGCTGCTGATTCAACTTCTGCCACTACTGAAGAAACTGCTCCAGCTCCAGAAGAAGAAGTTGCTCCAGAAGAAGATTTATCTGTTACAATGACCCAACTGAACGAAAAGTTGGCTGCTGCTAAAGCAATTGAAAACATTTACGAATTTACATATGCTTCAGAATTCAGATCTCCAGATATGAAATTGAAGGGTTCTATTAAAAAGAGATACGACCCTGGTTTCTTATTACAGTTCAAGGATGCTTGTTTATTTAAAGTTGATTCTGAATGGGAAGCAGCATTCGGTTCTAAGATTGTTATTCCAGTTAATGTTAAGAGAGATAGCAAGGACCGTGGTTTCAACAATAGATCAAACTCACAATTCAAATCCAATGGTCCAAACGGTCCAATGTCGAGGAATCCAACTTTGAGAGGTGGTGAATTCAATAACTCAAGAAACGGCTCGAGAGGTTCTTCAAAGAAGAAGATGGGTCCAAATGGCTCTAGAGAAAAATCACAAAGGCAAGGTTCTAAAAGACCAAGAGGTGATAAAAGAGAAAGAGGAGAAAATAGTGAAAGAGATTTTAAGAAAGAGGATGAAACTCCTGCTACTCCACCTGTTGAAGTTAAACCATTAGAAAAAACCGCAAACAGATGGGTTCCAAGATCCCAAAGAGTTAAAGAAAAAGAAGTTAAATATGCTCCTGATGGTGTTACCGTTTTACTGGATTCTGAAGATGTTGCAGCCAAGGTTAAATCATTATTAAATAAATTGACATTAGAGCAATTTGATGACATTTCAGATGAAATCATTGCCATTGCCAATCAATCACAATGGGAAGCTGATTTAGAAACAGTTAAACAAGTTATTGAATTGACATTTGCTAAAGCTTGTGATGAACCTCATTGGTCTGCAATGTACGCCAAATTCTGTTTACGTATTGTGACAAATATTTCAAAAGGTATATATACCCCAACTGCTGCTGAAGCTGCTAGTGGTTCTATGAATGCCAGTGCAATTATTAGAAGAATGTTGTTAACCAGATGTCAAGAAGAATATAAGAAGGGTTGGGCTGATAAATTACCAACCAACGAAGATGGTAGCCCACTTGAACCTGAAATGATGTCTGACGAATACTATAAGATGGCTGCTGCAAAGAGAAGAGGTTTAGGTTTGGTTAGATTCATTGGTGAATTATACTACTTGAATTTATTGAACGAAAGAGTTATTACAAGTTGTATTTTGGATCAAGTTAAGAACACTGAAAATCCATCAGAAGATACTTTGGAAACTTTAACCCAATTGATATTGACTTGTGGTCCTAAATTCGATAAGAGTAATAGAAGTGCTTTAGATTTCGTTTTTGGACAAATTTCCAAGATTGTCGATGAAGCTCCATTATCATCAAGAATCAAGTTCAAATTATTAGATTTGATTGACTTGAGAGATAAGCAATGGAATGATGCCAAAAAGGAGGTTGGACCAAAAACCATCACTGAAATTCATCAAGAAGCTGAAAACAAGAGACTGGAAGATGAGCAAAAGAAGCGTCGTGACCCAAGATCAAATTCATCAAGAGCTGGCCAACCAAAATGGGGTGAAAGATTATCTAATAATGATATTTCTAAAGTTGGTCAAGTTAGATCCGGTAATGGTGAAAGATTAGGTCCATTCGGTAAGAAATCAAACAGAGATGCAAACAATAGTAGATCACAAAGTCATAGTAATAGAAACAACTCACATCATAATATCAACAACAACAGCAGTCATAGTAATAATAATGAAAGAAATGCATTTACTACAGTTTCATCAAACAATTCATCAAGTCAGTTGTCAAATCTAAGATCACAAGCTAGTAGTGTCAATTTGCAAGAATCTGAACCTAGAGAGCAATCTAAGAATATGTTCGCCGCTTTAGGTGATCACGATGACGATGAAGATGATAGTGAAGAAGAAGAGGAAGAAGAAGCTGAAGAAGAAGCTGAAGAAGAAGCTGAAGTCGAAGGTGCAGCCGAAGCTGCTCCTGTTTCTGATGCTCCTGTCTTTGAAGAAGCCTAAATGCACACGTACACATGTCATATTATTCTTTAATTCTTTTTTACTAGTATTATAGACGTCACATCATTGAATAAAAAAAAGAATTTAAAAAAAAAATAAAGTTGTATTTGTTCCCATGTGTTTTTTTTTCTCTAATTTAAAAAGTTATTATCATTATTATTATTATTATTATTATTATTATCATAGTCATTTCTCATTAATATGCTCCCACCCCATTTTACCACATTGCCATCGTCATCAACGGTCATCTCTATCAGCTCATTCATCCATATCTACTAGCAATAAGATACTGTTGGTCATGCTTGTTTGATTTTCTGTTTTGTGTAACTCGCATAACCTCCTTTTATATCGATTTCATATCTTTGATGCCTTTTATTGTTCATTCCTTCTTGTCTAAATTTTATATAATGTTCTATATTTTATTTTATTTTTTTGTTTCCTCATGTCTGTTTGGTCTTTTTTTTTTGACCACTTACTATCTTTTTTTTTTTTTACATTTAATTTTTATTGAATTATCAGAGTTATATTTGTCAGTGTGTGTGTTTTTTCTTCTCCCTTTCTTTATTACTGTTATTTTTTTATTGTTATTACTTATTTTTTTGTTATTTCTTCACTTTTCAAAAAAAAACTTTTTATTACTATTACTAGTTTAGGCTTTTCTTGAAGCACTTCCGTGCAATTTTTCTTTTCTCTATAACCATTTTTTGTTTAAAGTTATTATTATTATTGAAATCATATTGTAATTATTTTTTCTCCTTTATAAAATGATTGTCTTTCTATATCAATCGGTATTTCACTGGTTTTTCAAATAAAAAAGCATCCTAATGATCAAAAAAACTAAAAAAACTAAACACTTGGATTTATTCTGGAAAACCATTCAAACATTTTACCATGTAGACTAATAACGCCGTATAAAAAAACATCGCAATCTATGGAATATTACTTTCAACCATTAATTGAATCAATTCATCACCTGGATCATTACCAAATCTAGCAGTATCAATATTGAACAAGACTTTTTTAATTGGAATGTTGAAACGTCCCTTACCGAAGAATTCATCCAATTTGCCAATAATCATTTCTCTTTCAGCTTTATCGCTACCGAACTTAGCCAATTTCATAACAGAATACAACTCTACTAAATTTGTCAGATTATTAACAGGGATTTCATCATTGAAACAATTTAAAATATCCAATGATTTTAATAACTCATAGTTAGATGAAGTTGCTAAAACTATCAATCTATGTCCTTCAGGTGGTGATTTTTTCATTCTTGACATTAATGCTCTTAGAATAACTGGTGAGAATCTAGGTCCAATTGGGACAAAATCAATCAACGCTTCAATATCATCAACGATTAAAACGTTCAATGGAGACTTATAGGCATCTCTGAAGGAGTTATCAATGTATTGGACTTTAGCAGATTCGGACATACCAATCATTTCATCTGCTGAAATTAATCTGATAAATGGGAATTTTGAATTCAAACCTAAATGAGCAGCTAAAGCAGTCTTACCAGAACCTGGTGGTCCGTACAGTAACAAACTTGAAAAGTTGAAATTCTCAGATTTCTGTGTTTGAATTAATGCCCTTTCTACTCTTGATATAATATTATCAATCTTAGGAGAGTACTTTAATATGCCACCTTTAACACAATCTTTCAAATCTTCTTCATGGACACCAAATGCAGGTTTAACTTCATCCAAAGCACTAATGAAACAATTCATACCAACAACAGTATTTTCCAAATCACCAGTAATTTCACCAACTGTACCAACTTTGATATGTTGATTTAAAGCAAATGAAGTTGCTGAGTTGATTAAACCCTCCAATTCAGCACCTGAAAAATTTTTAGTCAATGTAGCCAACTCATGTAAATCAACGTCACTACCTAAAGATCCATTTTCTTTCATTTTCTTGGTTTTGATACCTAAAATTTGAGTTCTACCTTCTTCATCAGGTAAATGAATTTCAACTTGCACTTCAAATCTACCTGGTCTTAGTAATGCACTATCGATTAAATCTCTTCTGTTAGTCATACCAATAACCAAAATGTTGTTCAATTGATCAACACCATCCATTTTAGCTAATAATTGATTGACAACGTTATCAGCAACACCAGTACCATCACCTCTTGAACCTCTTTGTTTGAAAATAGAATCTAACTCATCAAAGATAATTATATGTAATGAGGACGCTTCACCCTTTGCTTTATATTCAGCTTCTGCATCCTTAAACAAATTTCTAATATTTTCTTCGGAAGAACCAACATACTTGGATAGAATTTCAGGACCATTAACAATTTTAGGTTCTTTTGCATTCAACATCTTACCAATTTGTCTAGCAATTAAAGTTTTACCAGTACCTGGTGGACCATATAGCAGCATACCTTTAACATGTTGGATACCTAACTTTTCGATTAAACCTGGTGGGAAGATTCTAGATGCGAAAGCTCTTCTGAAAATAGAAGTGAATTCTTTATCTAACCCGCCAATTCCCATATCTTCAAATTTAAAATCTGGTCTAATGATAGCATCCGCATTTGGTCTTGTACTTGAAGCCTTCAAGTTGACTAAACCATCAGCGCCTTTGAAAAAGTTAACTTTTGTTTGTTTAACAACAATTCCTTTATTCATGATATTGGTAGAAGTTGGAACCTCACTCAATACAACTTCACCTAGATCAACAACTTGAGTAGATTGGATTTTAGCTTCAAAATAGTTTCCTTTGAATTCAAACAAAATGATTTGAGTTGGTTGTAAAACTTGATTATCAAATTTACTAACAAAGACTTCAGACATTTCATCTTGATCGTACTGAACAGAATTAGCTCTGCTTTTGTTCCAAAATCCAATTTCAATGTTTATCGTACCGAGGTAAGCACCACCCTTCTTATTCATATGGCTAAATTGATCAAAACTGGAGACTTGAATAATATCATCACTACTCCAAGATCCCCAAAATCTTTGATTCCCGCTCAATCCAATGCAACCAGGCATTATCTTGGTGGTTGTCTTAACTGTGAATACAAACTTACCTTGAGCAATAACATAGGAATTATCTTCAAAGTCTTGTGGATTAGCAGCAATACAATTTGATTTGGCAATTTCATTGTCAGGTGAATTCTTAACCATCAAATTTAAAGTTTTAGGCAATTTGCCACCTGATTTCATAAAATTCAATTTCTCCATTATGTATTATATTAGCTTTTAAAATCTATATGGTGTGTTTTGGTCCAACAATTGAAACTCGGATGAACATATAAATCAACAATTCTTGTATACTTGTCTTTTGAGCAAGGCGTATATATTATTATTTCTGTAGGTTAAACGTATCAGTTACGTAATCAGACTGTTATAGGAGTGTGCGCATCAATACGTTTATTTATTTCAGGGAAAGTTATCCTCTATTTTGTATTTAATTTGAAAGCAGATGATAATAGTCAATGATGTTACGTTTAAGGTTCAATAATTTTATATAAATAACAAATTAAAAGTATTAAGGATGGAATGAGAAAAAAAAAACAATAAACAAATGATGACAATCTAAAAACAAACAAATGATGCATCTAAAAAAGGATGCACTTTTCTTTTTGATTCAACTTCAAACTTCTTTTTTCTTCTTTTTCTCGAACTTTCGGAAATGTATATATACACATTTACATCAAATAATAATCATGTTATAGAAGAGAGAGTAAAAACATGATCAACGAAATTTCATCTATTGTTGACCACCAAACACTTTACCAAATTGAGAACCTGCACCATTGTTTTGTTGGTATTCAGTCATGACAGTTTCCAAGATAGTCAAACAACTTAAAACACCAACAATACAACCAGCAGCTAAACCTTTAACTAAACCTAAACTTTCAGAGAATGCAACTAAACCAGCAAGTATTAAAGAACCAGTGACGGCAGCAGTTGGGATAACCTTGTTTAATTCTTTGGCGATACCAACGTCTCTGTGGCCAATTAGAATGATATCTTGTTCCTTGAATTGTTTAGCAATATCCTTACCTGCAGAACCGGAAACCTTAGTCCAGTTCTTACCGAATAAATAAGAAACTAAAAAGACAAACAAGGAGAAAGTGACTGGCTTGATAATGGAAGCAACCAAATTGGAAGATTTGGAAGATGCTGAAATAAAATATAATAAACCAGAAGTTAAGTTGTAAGTCTTTAATGAATATTCATCTAATTCCCAGTATCCTAAGGAGCTTAAATATTGATTTGAGTTGAAGATTTGGGTCAAAGAGAAAACAACAATGTTTAAGTTGTATAAAATGGTGTAAACGAATAAAATTGGTAAGCAACCACAGTAAAGTAATTTAACTGGGTAAACTGAAGACATTGCCCTAACTTTAGCTGATTTGATTGCTAATTCTGTTCTGCAATTACCAAAGTATAAAACAGCTAACAGCACAATGATAGTCAAATAAACTTGAGTTAGGTTGGCAAAGTTTTCTCTAGTGAAAGCTTCATAAATAGCAACACCAACAGATTTTGATCTGATTGATTTAACCAATTGAGTTAAAACACCATGTGATTCATAACCTCTTGAAGTTTTAGTTGTTGTGAAACCAAGTAATGAAGTTGCCAATTGGGTTGCTGAGTTGGTGGCAATCAAACCTAAAGCACCTGGACCAAAACCGTAACCTTTATCCAATAATTCAACAAACAAAGAAGTGATTAATGACATACCAGTTAGTTGAATAATGATGGTAACTTTTGACATAAAAGAAGGAGTAATTTCATTAGTAAAAGCATCAATTGGATCAAAATAACCAGCAAAGACTAATAAAACAGAATAAACAAATGCAAGTAAAACAGATGTAATTTTTTGTAAAGATTGGAATAGTTCACGATCTTTTTTGGATTCAAAGTTGACCTTGGTCAATCTGAAACCAGCTAAAAATTGCCATAAGAATGCAGATGTAACAACTGGTAAAACACCGAATTCCAATAGAGTACCAGATTGAGAAGCAAATGGGACACGCAACCAAGTGAATGGGTCAATAACTTTGTCAATTTTAACGTTATTCATTGGTAGGCCCGCCAATGAATATAAAGCAGCAGCAGCAATTGTGTAAACAACTTTTTCATCGAAATCGATTGATTGGTATGGTAATTCAATTTCTGGTAAGATAGCAACAAATGGCTTTGCCAAGTCTAAAAAACGTACTTTAAAATAAATAAAAGTTTTCAATTATTCATCATGTTAGATGAGTGAAAAATCAGTAGATGTTAGTATGGCAATGATAATAAGTTTTGGTTTAGGTTAGATTGAATTAAATTGGATGGCACTTACTACCACTCATGATGTATTATTATTTTAAATTGTGAAATGGAATGTGAATATGTGGATAGAACTGTAAAAAGAATAAGTGGTGGTAATTAAAAAGGAATGATTGATTGATGAATAAGTGATTTATTTCTCTAAGTGGGTAAGATGGTGCAGACAATGCAATACCGAAACCCAGCCATACTCAGTCAAGCATCGCAAAGCCAGTTCGAAACTCTCTCCAGATAAGATCGATTTCGACTCTCAACTTTCTTCGTTTGACAAAAAGTTTCGACGAGGAACAACGAAAAAATGTCGTGGATTATACAAATTGTTGATCACCATTAATATAAGATGAGCGACGCAAATCGACTCGGGTAACTTCAACAATATAAAATCGACGCTATATTATAGATTCATTACATCTTATTAGCACAAATTTAAGTACAAGTTATCAGATCCAGGTTTGACACTTCACTATTTATCACGATACGATACTATTGAAATCAGCCAAATAGCTAAATACATAAAAAGCAACATGCCTGTGAAGTCCTTAGATCAAGAACAACCAGTTGATGATGTTGACATTGATTCTCAAATAAATTACGATGATGCTATAAATTATTGGTCATCGGTTGAAGCTTCAGTCGATGGAGTTCTTGGTGGGTTTGGTGAAAAAACTAGTGTCCCAAAAGCTGATGTTATAGGATCAACGACCTTCATAAGGAAGTTGAAACCAAGATTTTCAAATGAATCTGGTAAATTGAAAGTTGGTTTGGATTTTGGTGCTGGAATAGGTAGAGTGACTAGAGATTTTTTACATAAGGTTTGTGATAAAGTTGACTTATTAGAACCTGTTGTTCCATTTGTTGAAAAAATGAAAATTGAACTGAAGCCATTAATGGAAAAGGGTAAAATTGGTGAGATTTATGAAATTCCAATGCAAGATTGGGCTCCTTCAGAACCTAATAAATATTACTTGATTTGGTGTCAATGGTGTTGTGGTCATTTACCTGACGATGCATTTATTAAGTGGTTGGATCAATGTAAAATTGGTTTACAAGAAGATGGGTTAATGGTTGTTAAAGAAAATAATACAAATAGCGATGAAGACGTTTTTGATGATGAGGATTCGTCCAAAACTAGATCAGACAAAAATTTCAGAAGATTGTTCAAACAAGCTGGTTGGAAATTGATTGCCACTGATTTACAAAAAGGTGTTCCTAGAGAATTATATCCAATTAGAATGTACGCTTTAAAACCAATTAGAGATTAGAAAACAATATTTAAAATGTGTACATGTATAGATTAATTAATAAGCTTATTATTCAAATGACAAATTATTACTTTATTATTAAAAAAGTATCTATCGAGAAGAGAAAAGTATATATTAAAAAGGTTAAAACTCTAGAAATAAATGTTTAACAACCAATGTCAATACATAGAAATCCAACGTCCCATGAACAAAATCTTCCAATTATATATGGAACTGTATAAACATTCTTACACTTGGTAGCACTGGAGGAACAACATTCCACCAATACTATCAAATACAAGAAAATTTAGATTCGATAGTATGAGGTTATAAACAAAAAGATCCATTCATGATACGTTAATTAAATTTCGAATGATACATGACCTTATCTAACGACAGTTGAAAAAAAAAAAGGATAAACGAGACTGAAATCAATGTTGAAATGAATAAGTGTTAGTATTAAAAATATACTGTATATGAACCACGAATAACATTTTCATCAAAATTCTTAACGTTGTTTCATTGTTTTTACCATTTTGCTTTTTCTTTTAACATTTCTAAAAAGTCAGATAGGGGTGAAAGACTATATATTTAAGTAATTCTCTTCAATCAAAAAGTCAGCTGAACTATGCATTAACTCAAATCATCATATTAATATAAATATCAAAAGTAAGAAAAAAGGGATATCAAAAATGAGTTCAAGAACAAGTTTGAATGCTGTAAAATGTGGAATGTGGCTGTGGATAAAATTGTGTAATTGAAATGTAACTTACCATTTGAGGTGCAAAAAAAAAATAATAGGCTATTTTGTTACAACAAGACAGTGCTAGAGATTACCACTCTAAAACAAGCTATAGATTATCCCTCAAAAACATGCGTTGTTCGAGTGATAATGTAAGATTGTCGGTTCTATGCCTACCTATTATTTGATAGACAAAAGAAGACCTACTGAATTGAAGAATACTTTTTGAATCTTTTTTATTCAAAGCTGAAATCTCGAAAAATTTTCGAAGGTTGAAAGACTTATGTCGTGTGTCAACAAAATTTGATTTACTTAAAAGGGTTGTGATTTTTACCCCATTTTCAACAATAGTTATAGGTATATATATATTCAAAGTATTTCAAATATTGAAAAAGTTAAAATATGTTGATAATTTTCTGGAAGAGTAATTAAAAACAGTTGATAAACCGTACCCAACAACAGAGACAAAAAAATAAAACAAAAGGGAAAAGGAAGAGTATCGGCTTAGCAAGAAAGTAAGAAAAATATAAAAGTATACGTAGTATAAAGAAAAATGGTCGGTAATTATCTCATAAATATTAGCAAAAAAAGGGTATCAGTTGTTTCTTTGATTGACAATTTCTAAATGAGCTTGATCATCTCTATTTTCTTCAAAAAGATTAACAGTTTGATCGATCTCAAAACCAGAATGCTTCATCTTCTTGTGATGATCAAATTCAACACCTTTATGAGCATCTAAAAACTTTTGTGAGTGTTTTTTGTGCATACCATGATGATAATCTAATTTATGTGAGTGGTATTCTTTTTCTTCTTCTTCCTCTTGTTCATTATGGAAGAAAGATTTGAAAGTCTTCATCACTTTGCCAAACAAACAATCTTTTTGTTTTTCCTTTTCGCCGTGCTTCTTGCCGTGATATCTTAAATGGTGTTCTTCTTTCTTCTCTTCTTCATCATCATTGCCATCATCCAAAACTTCAGCAGCTAAATATTCTTCGATTGGAATGTGACCAATGTAAGCTTTATCACCAAATCCACCAATGAAATAAACTTCTTCAACTTCAAATTTAACCCAGTGAGAAGAATGAACAGGAGAACCAGGGAACCAAAAGACAGATTCCGGGTGTCTTTTGGAAAAGCATTTACCAACTTCTAAAGTTCCATTGATTGAATTGAATTTCCCCTTTAAATTAACTCTTGGAGAACCAGCAATTGAATTTGGTCTACTACCGATATAATGAGGGTTGACGTGCTCCCTTAATTGATGGTCACCAACTCTAATTGATAATGAAACTGAAGAGCCATCCAAAATGTTTCTGTTGGATGAAGATATGTCAATCATTAACATAATTGGTTGACCGTCATCATCACAGTCTGAATAGTACTCAATAAATGAAACTGGATAGTTGGAACCTTTTTCAACTGTTGCTACATTACTTAAGGATTCTCTGTGAACTAAAGTTCTAGCGACAGAAGCAGCAGTTTTGGAGTCATGATAACCTGGTTGGCCAAATTCTAATGGGGCAGCAATAGAGAGAGCTGTTAAAGCTGTGAATAAAGATGTTAGTGCTAATAACTTCATTTTTTGTATTGTTTATTTAAAATGAATATTATTTCTAAAGAACTAGCTATTTAGTCCGAGGGTTTAACATGGACGTATATGTATGTATATATAAGTGTTGATTACTATTTTAAAACATACCACTATTTACCCTAAATTGGATAATTACTACAGAATTTCCATGTTTTTGGTTCTCCGATAAGTCAATTTAAACTCCATTTCTCATGGCTGTGCAGATTTTTTGCTAGATTTGTTTTATTTGGAAAGTTATTCATTTGACTGGATTTCAATTACTACTCTTTGTTTGTTGGTGAATTAGTTTTTCTAGGATACATACACTATACAATATATGGTGAGTTAAAGTTGAAGTGCATCACAACATGGCATCACCACTATCAGAATACAATGCCCAATCGCATTCAAATTCGCAACTATTAACAACTCAAAACGATATTGAATCAATACATTTTTATAAATTTGACCAAACCTTATTTCAAACTCCATTACCAAATCCATTAATTTTCCATTCGGATACTATAAAAATATTGACTAAACATGACAAAGATCCTCTATCAAATTTAAACTGGTTTGCTAATCCACAAATAATATTAAAAATGGAAAATAATAAAGATAAAGATACTTCTGATGGAAGTACTGTTCCATGGTTAGATTATTGGAATGAAACTTTGGTTTCTTTGGTTATGTTAAGTTCACAACAGAAGAATACATTAAGTGTATTGATAAGTAAAAGAGTTCCTGAAATCTTTGAAGATATAATACCACAACTTTCTGAAGCTAGGAATTTAATTTTTGATAGTATAGTATTGAACGAACAAGATGATTACTTGCATGAACTAGTAATCAAATGTATGAATTACTATCCATCATTGAAAGAAATAACATATTATTCAAATGACCCAAACAGAGAACTACCAAATGATGAGTTATTTGGTAGTGTTGATTTTTTCAAAATTCAAGTACCTTCCCAACAATCATTTTTGAAGCCTGACGTTGAAATCAAATTGGTTAGTGAGATGGTGTACAACTACAAAAGAAACAATAACAAATTGAAAGAAGATATTGGAATAAGAGAATCAACTTATTTCTCTTACTATGCATTAACATCCCCATCAAGACAAAAATTAATTTCCATTTTCAAAGATGACAAATACATACCATTGAAATATCAAACATCAAATAACTTAAAATTTGATTGTGAAGGTATACATATTGCCAAAAGTCGACTTTCAAACTCAAAGTTAACATTATTAGGCGGAACAGGTAAAAAAGTTAAATTAGGCACACAATCGTTTGGATTCATAGATGAAAGAATTTATGCAATTAGAGTTTTAATAAATGATGAAAACGCTTTGTCATATTTTGATTATCCAACTATTGTTATTGCTAAGGGTGACGATGTTAGTTTAGAAGAAGTTAGACAGATAACTAATTGGGAAACAACTGATGATATGATTGATTTGGATGCCATTGTATCGTTAAAGGAGACTTTAAAGATATATGGGCTGTAATATATGAGTATTTATACTTGCCTAATATTAATAATAATAATAATATACTCAGTAGCTTATATGTTGAAAAGGGGGGGGGGGTAAATCTCCGCAAAATCTTAGAATAGGGCACGCGTACAAAGAAACTACTCACAAAAGCGCGCTTTTTTGATTGTTTCAGAATTTTGTTTAGTAATACTTCTCTTTTGTTTGAAGTTGACTTGAAGAAGTAAATAATGGTGTTGAGATAGTCTATTAAAATTGACCTTGATATCTGGTTGATACAATCAAAAAAATAGATTAACAAATAATGCAATGGAGTAACTCGAAAGCAATATACACGCCCAATGAAATTCTAGACAGAGCGTGGAACAAAATTGCCAAATTCAATGAAGCTGAAATTGAAATTGTTGAATCAATTGAATTAATCAATCAAATTGAAAGAATAATTGGATATGAATTAATATCCAAAGACTATAAACAATTTCTGATTGAATTTGTGTTGCGATATTCAGATATCAAATTAACAAAATTAACATTCAAGGAACTTTTCAATAAATTATTTGAATTGAGATTTGAAGATTTGTTTAATGAACAAGAACAGGATATTAAAGATTATGATAATATTGAACAAACTACACAAACTATAAAGTCTGAATATTCGAAATTTGAAAAACAGGATAGTTTGATGGATTTGAATACAAAGAAAGCCAAGCTGAAAAAAGAAATAAGTTTATTGAAAGACATTTTAATCAAGCAACAAAGAAATATTCAACCATTTAATGAATTAATAATAAATAAAAAATTGGTTGATAGATATACAAAATTATCAGAAGTTTACCAACTTGCAAATAATGGTAGCTACGGTGGTGAAAGATCTAGTGGATCTGGAATAAACGTTCATGAAAAATTAATAAATTCAATAAACAAACAAGAATTGATTATCAAACAGATAAATAGAAAATTCAAATTCAATTCACAAAAAACTAAAATAACAAAATCATTGCAAAAAATCACCATCTTTATTTTCTCCTACATGATTATTTCATATTTTTTAAGTCTGTTAGCTGATTTACCTGATAAATCTGATTCTAATTATGATAAATTATCACCAATTGGCTATAGAAATTTACCAAATTATTGGTACGATGGTTTCAATCCAATAGACAGACGGTTTTATTATTTATATGAGTATTTTTTCGGTATTTAGCCTTCCCAACTAACAACGCATTCTAAACACTCTTCACCTAGTGTTTTACCATCTGAACATAATCCTTTATCTTGTAGAGGATTTTTCGAACTGGTAGTTCCATTATGGCTCATTAATAACCCATTGTTTTTATTTGGTTTATCAATATGATTCAATTTTAAGTCAGGGAACAATTCATTTCTGATCAATTGTTTTAAATTTTTAGAGTCTGGGAAACCACCGTCTACTGTTCTATCCCAAATAACTATCCAATCGTCATCAGCTGATTTTTTTAAAGCAACTTTGAAAGTACCTGGGATTAAAGAAGGATGTGAGATGATTGAATTAACAGTCATTGTGTCCGCGGATGAAGATTGGACACTATTGTCAATTGTTGTCTGTAGCAAAGGTTTTGATGAAAAAGTTTGTAATAGTTCTTGTTGATACCAAGAAGCCCTTAGCATCCATTTACATTTGACGCAATAAGATATTGAGACCAATGGGTAAGATAAAAAATCTGAGTCTGAAATTGAAGTGTCTTTCTGTTGGGTGGCTTGTTTTGGTAGTGGTATTTCATCTTGTTCCGACATTTTGGGGTCTATGTATGTATCTATGTATCTATGTATGTATGTATGTATAATTTATTGAGCGGTAGTATAGTACTATCGAAAAGATTGGTAAGGATAATAATACCAATTAAATACGATTAATACCGATAAATATGTGGAGATTTATTTGATTGGCAGCTTGAAACTACTCCATCTGCTAAAAAAATAATCTCCTTCACAAAGATACAAGTATCTTACATAATCATGCGATTATGTAATAATCTGTTTTACACCGCCTTTAAAGGCATGTGACTATGAAAAAACACAAAGAAACTTGCACCACATTTAATTATCTAATTGCTTATGTCATGTAACTAGAATAGGCTAAAGAAAACAAAGAACGGAGATTTGATAATGTGATAATTTGTCTCCGCTCTGTGCCCCCAAATAGTCTATTCTAGTCCTAAATTCTAAAAAACACCCATCATATAAAAATCAACCTCTTTTCCCTTGTAATTGCTAAAATCACGCTTTAGTACTTCACACACACCTCCCATTTCCCCTTCATTTCGCCTTCTCCTGTTTTACTCCTGCTTTTGTGTGTGTTTGTTTAATGTTTAATTGTTACTGTTTCTTTATTTACTCTTAAATCATATCCTTAAAATTATCCACACTTATATTTTTAAATCTATCTATTTCCTCATTACTATATAATCTCAAGTCACTTTTAGTATAATAAAGAACCCACAAATAAATTATTATAACCATGGTTTACGATTCAATTACTCAACATCCAACACTAACAAAATTAATCAAATTTTTGGACACAAACAACGGTCGTGAAAAGTTGTTACGTACTTTACAATACCTAGCTAGATTCTTATCTTATTATTTTTTAAGAGCTGGTTATTCCATCACAACCTACCAACTAACAAAAAGAATCCAATCGTTGTTAACCTTATCAAGAAAACCATTGAGAGCTTTAAAACCTTTAAATCATTTGAAGAATTTATCTGTCACAATTGATGATGAGTTATCTGACAAGTATTTAAAGTTATTTGAATCTTTGAAACAGATCAATTATGCTTTATATTTCTCATTTGATTCAATTCAATGGTTGAAACTATTGGGTCTATTGGGTACTGGTACTGGTTTATCAAAATCCAATAAAGTTGTCAAAAAAATTGATTCCATTTGCTACAGTTTCTGGTTTTTAGCTCTATTGAGTGGAGTTTTAAACAATTTAAGACAAATAAACATTTCAATTGTTAAAAAAAATCAGTTGATAAAAAATTTAAATAATAACGAAAATAACGATCCATTAGATGAAAAATCAAATTTGAGTGTTCAAAACGATTCAATCACTGCTGAAAATTTGGTTTTACAAAAAACCAAAAGAGATTTAATTAAGAATTTATTGGATGGTGTTGTTGCTTTAAGTGGTTTGAAACTGATTAAAGCTGATGAAGGTTTAGTGGGTGGTGCTGGTGTTATTACAAGTGTTTTAGGTTTACAAGATATTTGGAGATCAACTAAAGTTTAGATATTTACAACTACACTTATAGCTGATTATCTTTTTTGATACTTCTTTTATGTTATGTACTTTATATCTAAGATCATTTTTTTTCACCCTCTACTAATGTTCATTTTTTGTTATTGTTATTACTCACCTTACAAATTACTCTCTTCTCTTTCTCATACTTTTTTTTTAAATACTCTTCAATTCATTTGTCTTGTCTGATAAAATCAATATACACTCTTATAAGCACATCAATAATCATTGAAATTAATCCTTTTACTACTTTTTTTATCTTTTAGCATTTTTTTACTCTTTAATCGCAATTCGTTTTCTTTTTTCTTATAATTTTCCCATTTTTCAACAGTTTCGAAATCAGTTTGCTTTTTAAAACTTGAGCAATTCATGAACGATTGTTTGAATTTCTCAATACAATCAATTGTATTCTTATCTCTATATCTTGTCTTATCACTAGATACCAAAACATCACCTTTATTTGTGAAAAATGGAAATTTCTTACCATCAGGAACATTATTGTTAACATCTCTATAATTTCTCATTAGTTGATCGAATAAAATGGCATTTATCCAATTACCCCTGTATCTAAACCAATCATTTTTCAAGATCCTTAAAATTGCTTTGGAATCAGTACTGTTCACATGTTGACCTCCAGGTCCTGATGACCTTGAATATGTAACTTTGAAATATTTTAAATGGTCCGTTGGTTTGGCCTTCTTGAAATTGTCTATAAAGCTTTTGATTTCATCTTCCTGTTTTACTGTTAATTTTGGTTCAACACTTAGAAGTGTCCTAGCTATGGTAAAGTATCTTATTGATTTAAAGGTATTGGATCGTATCATTAGTTGCTGTTTCAGTCAATTACAATTAAGTTTCAGCATAATTTGCTTTAAACGGGTTAGAATTATTTTTGAGAGCCACTTGCCAACCAACTAATATTTTGTGGAACTATTTTGTGGCAAACACACCTTTTTTTTTGCATATTTATGTAAACCAATACGCTTTTTTTACATAAATCAAGATCAGACTTACCATTCGAGTTCCCCTTTTATAGACCATACACATTCATCACTATATATATATATATATGCCAATTGAATTACAAGGTGGAGACACCATTTTCCATAATCCATTTGCCAACGAGCAATCTCAAAATAGCGGCTTTGCCGACACCAATAATAGTGGCATTGATTTAGACGATATAGAATCAACTACAACAGCTAATACAACAGACCAAAGGTCATTTAAATACAAATTCAACAAATTATTGACTAATTTAGAGCATCAATGCAGTAGGTTTAGAGTTTATAATATACCAATAATCAATTACATTATACTATTAATTTTTGCAATTTTATTGATTAAATTAAGTCTTAGATATCATAAACTATATACTAAATCTTCGTTGGTTGCCACGATTGCAACTAATATTGTGTTGTATGCAATTGCTGATACTTTAGCTCAAAGCATTTCTGCTTTTAATCAACAAATCCCATTTAGAGAGCAGCGATCATTTTCTAACTATGATGTTTCAAATTACATCAATGAAATAAGTACTTCTGATAATCGTGACAATTTATTTGTTGACTACGGTGATGATCAGGAACAAGCTCGTTCACGTTCTCAACAAGCTTATGATATTGATTTTGATTTCAATTCATTATCAGATAATCAATACAATGCTGTTGATGATTCTACAGAATTTAAGTTCCATAGATTTATCTGTTTCATTTTCTGGGGTTTTTTAATGGCTTTTGTTCAAGTTGTTTGGTACTCATTTTTAAATAACATGTATACCGATATGCCATCATTTGTTAGTGTTTTGGAAAGAGTTTTAACCGATCAACTTTGCTTCTCACCAATTTCTTTAGTATGCTTTTTCACTTATGGAACAATTGTTATCGAACGAGGGGACGAAAACGACGTCAGGAATAAATTGTACAAAATTTATCTATCTACTTTGGTTTGTAATTTCTCATTATGGTTTCCTGTTCAATTTATCAACTTTTTAATAATGCCCAAAAAATTCCAGGTCCCATTTAGTTCAACAATTGGTGTGTTATGGAACTGTTTCTTATCCCTAAGGAATGCGTCTTCAGGTTCACATAATTGAGGCGGTGCAAATCGTGTATTTTCTAGTATTTCTTTTTGGATTTGGCGCTTTTTTTTTAATTTTTTTTAACAAAAGAGGATACAAATTAATTAATTATTTGAATTTGTTTTGTTTCTTTGTTTCTCTCTTTTTTCGTTCCAGGATTACTAACCACTGTTTATATTACAATAAAGTATAAAGAAACATAGGAACGACAGTTATGTCACAAGCAGTTTTGAATTCAATTGATTTATTGTCAGCAACAAGTGCTGCATATACAGAAGGTCATTTAGAAATCAAAGTTGATAGTCCAATCAATTCCAATCAATTTGATGTTCATCCCCCTAGTAATAACAACATTACTAACGATGTGGATGACAACAATCGTCCAGTTACTAGTAGTACAGGCACATTGATGAAAGAGGATGATTATGAAATTCATTATAATTTAGATTCAGCAGTGACAAATATGTACCCAGGTGATGTTGGTTTGACTTGTTTACCAATTTTAAAAAGGTTGCATGCCTTGAAAATTGGTGCTAATTTCACAATGATGTTAGTTGGTGAATCTGGTGTTGGCAAAAGTTCATTTATCAATACTCTATTTGATACTTTAATTATCGATAATAAGCAAGTTGATCACAGTTTAGACAAGTTGAATGAAAAGACTACTGAAATTGTTCCATATAAAATGGATTTGATTGAAGATAACTTCCATTTGAGATTAACAGTTATTGATACCCCAGGTTTTGGTGATTATGTCGATAATAGATATTGTTGGTATCCAATAGTTAGATACATTGATGAACAATATAGACGTGTTGTTTATCAAGAGAATCAACCTGATCGTCAAGCTTTGATAAATGGAAATATCCATGTTTGTTTATATTTTATTGTTCCCTCAGCAACTGGTTTAAGTCAAGTTGATATTGAATCAATGAAAAATTTATCCACCAGAATCAATTTAATTCCTGTTATTGCAAAAGCTGATGCTTTTACAGTTGAAGAAGTTTCTGGTTTCAAACAAAGGGTGAGAAAAACTTTAAAGGATCATGATATTTCAATCTGTGAGTTGATTGAAAAACCAGGATCTTTTGGCACCATTAATGAAATGCCATTTTCAATCATTAATTCAATTAGTCGTTACCCAAATTCAAAAGGTGAAATTGTTCGTGGTCGTCGTTATAAATGGGGTTTAGCAGAGGTTGAAAATCCTGAGCATTGTGATTTCATTAAATTGAGAGAATTTTTAATGGGTACAAATATGGCTGATTTAATTACTTCAACCGAGAATTATTATGAGAATTATCGTCGTGATTTCATGAGTTATAGATTAACAAAAGCTTTAGAATCAACCGTTAGTGAGGAAAAAATGGCACTAATGGGTATTAAAAACTTTGATAATCAAATAATTATTCCTGATAGTAAAGGCAATTTTAAAAAAACAGTTAAAGAAAGTGAAACTGAAAATTCTCAACCAAATATTTTTGAAGTTATTGAAACAAAGGATTCAGTTGATGTTTTGAGTTTATTGAATACCTTGTCATTAAAAGAAACTGAAAAGGAATTGGTTGCCTTGAATCCAGCTTATTTAGATTCCGAAAAGTTGATGAAGAAAAAATTTACCGAGATTGTTCAAAATCAAAATTTGAAGTTCAAAGATTGGAAGCGTGCATTATTTGAAAGACAAGATAAATTCAACAAAGATATTGAATTAATTCATAAAAGACTTCTCAGTTTACAAGCTGATTTGAAGGGTATGGGCACCATTGATGAATAAATAACAAAAAATTGCATAATTAATAAGAGTTTTTTTAATTTAAAGATATATGATCATTTATATCTTTTTCATTTCTGTTTTTTCTTTTTTATTCTATTATTATTTTATATACTTGACTAATTTTAGCGTCAAGGATTATCATTTTATATATATATATAGCCAAATTTATATCAATTTATTAATCATTACGATTGAAAAACACATTATAGTAAAGCTTCTTAATTCAAAGATAAACTACTTGAATTATGATTTATTAATTAAATAGATATATACCGATGTGTAGTACATAAAAAAAGGAAAAAAAAACTGATAGGAAAGAATAACACTTTTATAGGAAGGAAAAAGCTCCAATCCTTTTAGTTTTTATTCTAATGTAATATATCTGTGAACCGCACAGATTTAATCAACCAGCAAGCGATTTCACTTTTGGTTCTTTAATCATCACCTCCCATAATATCTTCTTTTTGCTTTTCAATGACAACTTCATCTTTTTTAGAATTGCTTGGTTGAATTTGTTCATTGACAAAAGTATAACCTTCGCTCATTAAATCACGAACTGTATCTAAAGAAGCAATCATAACAATCATTCTACCTTCACCTCTTTTAACTTTATTGCTTTCATAAACTTCATTTAAATGTTTAGTTGTTTGATTTGGTAATTCTCTCAAGCCATCAACTCTTTTTTGTAAAACTGGTCTACCTCTTGAATAACCATTGTTCAAAATACTTAAAGTATGTGAAAATTCACTTTGGTATTCCTTGTCTTCTTCTTCAATCCCATTCTTGGTTGTAAGTGGACTGCCAACTCCTTCGTATCTTTCATTGATAACACTGATTAATCTATCATTCAATGGCTTGATTAATGGATCAATTTGAGATCTGATTAATGGTCTACCGTGTGTATCAAAAATAGGTGCGTATAATCTTCTTGCTTGAGATGTTGAATTTCTAATTGTTTCATTTGTTCTAACTGATAAAGTATGCATATGTTCATCAATAAAAGTTGCACCGTTAACAATTGGATTTGTCATTGAATCTCTAATATCTCTCATTCTTAAAGTCTTAGCTTGGGGAACAACAGTCTCAAAATTGACCAATCTTTGTTCGATGAAGTCATCAACATTTGTAGTGATTGGTCTTAAGTATGGTGAATAAGCCAGATTGAATAAGTTGGTCCTTAGAAAGTGAGGAAATGGAATAGAATGGCCAATTTTCAGCCATGAAGCTGCAATCGGGTAAGTTTGTAAATGACTATAAGTTTTTGTAGTTTCGGGAATTTTAAAATCTATAGGTTTTGTTTTTTCAGAAGATTCCGTTGAATTGACAACTTGTTCTTCTGGTTTGGTTTGATCAATTAAATCTTTGGATGGACCTTGTTGCATAATGGCGGACATATTTAGTAGTTGGTTTTGCTTTCAGTTTCTTATTGTGTTTGTTTTTAGGAAAAATCTTTGTTCAAATTTGTAAACGCTCAATAATGTTAGTAAACAAGTTCATCATTAAATATAGTAAAAATTTAGATGGATAGTCTAAAAATAAAAAATAAAGGAACCAGGAGTAAAGTATACTTTTTATTTTTATTTTAAACTTATCTGATATAGTTAAAGCACTGTCTTGTTGCTATTAATAAAGAAAAGAAAGTAAAAAAAAAAATGATCAAAGACAAAGGATTCATCCTTTTTAATATTATCCCCCTATTTATTCATCAATACGATTTGTATTGTTGTTTTATTTTGTTTGTTTATGCGGCTCGGTGGGGTAAGCATTGCCACGTTTAGATTAGTGTGGCGCATAATCTGTGGCTAGTCAAAATGACAATTGACTATTGCCAAGTTGGGTTAAAAGTAAACAAAACAAACAAAACAAAAAATTGCGGACTCATTTAATCTAATAAACAATTGAGCTCTTCATCAAGATAATTTGATCAAAAGAGACACTTTTTCAAGATAGCATAGCATCCTTGTGCATCTATATGTTTTCTTAAATACAATTTAATTTTTCATTGTACGGGTTGTTTCTTATACCTTTGTATAATAGCTAGCTAAATCTTCAGATAATAATAAAAGGAGAGGCAAAAGTAGCTTTCAATAACAAAAGGCCTCTTACCCCCAGATATCCATTATCAACAAACAAACTTTGCTATGAAAAAAACATCTTCATTAGGAGCCTCTATATTTGAATCACCATTTTTATCTTCAAGATCAACTTTGAAATCAAATAAAGCGACATCAGTGGATTTGTTTAGTGACGAAAAAGATACAGCCACAAATTTACAAAACAAGAAGACTTCAAAAAGCTTTAGTTTGTTGGATGATTTTGAGTCGGGGAATACATCCTTAAACGATATTTTTCCGCTTTTGAACAAAGGTAAAAAGACAGCTAGTAGAGTTTTAGACAATGATTTATTTGCTGGTGATGATAATTCTTCAACCTTTGATTTTAATAGTTATGTTCAATCAATGAATTTAGAACATAGAATGTTTGGTAAAGGTGCTGATCTAGATTATAAAAACTTGAAAAAAATCACAATTGAGCCAGTAGAAACTGATGATATACAAGCAATTGTTAATTTTGAAATCAATGCGCAACAAGGAAAGAAAGAACCAATTGATGGATTAATTGGTAATTTATCATTAGATGAGTTAGATTTCCAAGTCCGTTCCAATCAGTATAATTCAATGGACGATTATGGAGCTGATGAAGATGTAGAATTAGAATTGGAAGACATTAATTTTGGTTCTGAACTGAAAGAATTTATGAATAGTTCACCTGATGAAAGTCGACAGATATTGGATGAAATCTTTGATCATGAAGAAAACTTTGATGATTTGGAATTGGATAATATAGAAGAAACATCTGATAGAACAGATAATACCACCGATAGCTACGATAGTTATGGCTATAATGAAGAGACTAAAAATAGCAACCACAATAGAGGCATAATACAACCACAGTCATTTATACACAGAGAAGAAGATAGACTAAGATTGAACAATTCATTGAAAAATCAAAGATACAAATTAGATGGTGAATTTTTTAAACCAACTATATATGCAGATTCAAGTAATTATAGATCTCAACAATCGTACAACGAATATACCCATACTAATAATGGCGTTAGCAAACAATTGAAGTCACCAAAAAGAGTTTGTTCACCATCAACAACAAGAACTGCTAGACCTGAAAAGTCTAACCTCAAAACAAGAAAAAATCTGTTGAACTTGATTGTTGAATCTTCGGATGGTAATTTAGATGATGCTACTAAATATGCAACTGAAATTAATTCACAAAATTGTAAAGGAATTCCAATACCTGAAAAAACAACAGAGTTAGTTACTATTCCAACTTCAGGTCCTGAAGTTGGCGGTGTTAGAAAAGCTGCTATTGTGAAAGCTGTACTTGCGAAGAGCAATCCAACAACTAATAACATAAACAGTAGTTATATGAATGGACGTACTAGAGCTCTTGTTGGTGGTCAAATCAATACAAACAAATACGGTATCAAAGTGAAGAATGGATTTTATACAAAATCAGAACAGAAAGATTTTATGAAAAGAAATCAACATTTAACCCATTTTGAATCTGAAGATGATAAAGAAAATAAAAGATTCAAAAATGACAATAAAAGCACAATCAAAATCAAACCTAATTCCTTAAATTCGACTACCTCTACTGGTAGTATTGTTCTTGGAGCAAATGGTAAAAAAACTTTTACATTTAGTACTAGATCAGCTCCAAACAACATTAAAAAAGTTACTTGGGATTGCTCACTTGAATGGTGAGAAGGGAGATCTTGGATTTATTCTGATAGATGTTTACGACTTTATTCTAATATGATTGTATAATAAATAATTCGATATAATGGGATAAGGATTTCCTAGCAAATTATCAAACAAATAAATAGAACAAACAACTAAATAGTAGTAACAATGGGGGGGGCTTTAAATATCTTTATAAATTGTCTATGTCTATTGCGAAGCCTAAACAACAATACTCAATAATGCTGACTTTCAGCTTTATGGATGTTCTTTTAGCTTATGCCATTTTCCTTGTTGGTGTGCCTTTCATCAATAGCTGGCACTACGAACTTGTTCACCCTTTATAAGATTAGCATCATCTTGTAATAATTTTCCTTCACGATCATTATCCAATATTTCCTTCTGTTGTTCTAATTCATTCTCTTGTTCCAATTTGATTCGTTGTTCTTCGATTTTCCTCAATTTGGAGTCATGAATAGGTAAGTATCTATCTTTAGGAACATACTCTGGCCTTTCCAAACCATGGACATCAAAAAATTTAGGCGTACAACTACGTGAACTCCAAGAAAAATCCTCTTCTCTTAAACAGGTACATTCGTTATCGATCAGCATTTCATCAGATCCATCACATTGTAAATTAGGTGCATGGAAATAGCCAGTATTTGAAAAATAATGCAATTTCGTAAATGGTAATAAAATCGAAACGGCAATTGTATGAATTGGTGCATCACCCCATCTCTCATAATAGATTCCACCTTTTTTATCCAAATAATTGAAAAAATGCATGTATTGTTCACTTCTGAAAAAATCCAAATCAGCAATTTCAAAATTTGACCAAAAATGGCACATGTTGAACGAACTACCGTTGTCATCTGTTAAAAACATAAAATTGTTGTTTTTGGAAATGCGTTCTGGGTAACTGTTCATGTAATCTAATGTTTTTGTCCACAATGTTTCAACGGTTGTATGCAATTCTAATGGAGATAATGTGAACCCATAAATTTTATCTTCTGTACGCATGGTTTGGAACGGGTCGTATTTAATTGAGCATCTAAATTCAACCTCAGGTTCAATTCTCCAAAAATATTTATAATTTAACAATTCATCCATGTGGAAAAATATTCCTGAAAAGAATCTACACATGTGCCTATAAGCTTCTTTATCACCGTATCTAATTCCCTTTTTCAACATTTCTTTACGAACTGCGGATGCCCTTTCTAGATCAATCCAATCTGGATAAGACCACATTTCTGTTGGGATTTGAATGAATTTTGTCGTTCCAGAACAAACATTTGATATCATATCCATGAATTCTTGAGTAAATGGTTCATCATTAGCAAAAATCCAATCATAATGGAATTGATTGTTAAATTTACGTTCAAAATTTTTAGCCGTTCTCATCATTTTCATCATCTCTGAATTCCTAACTAATGAAAATATAGTTGCATTTTCTCTTTGAATGTCATTTGAATATTCTTTATGGATGATTCTTGTCGTACTTATTTGTTCAACCCTCGTTGTATGTTCTTGATTCTTATTACTCATTCGTTCACTATTTGTGAAAAGTTTCAAGTTTCCTTTGCTTATTGGGGACGACTTTTTTCCAGCAAATTTTGAATCATGCTGAACATTTGATACTAGTGCTGGTGTAATTCCAGTAGATTTTTTGCTTGAAGATATTGGTGATAAGAATTGAAATACTATTATTGCACTGATCAACAGTATAAATATTAGCCTAAATAGTCTTTTGCTATTAGGAATCATTTTTTTTTTTCAGATATTTTTTTAAATAATTGATAGTGCCCGTAGACGGGATTAGCATGGGTCTATGTTGTGTTTAACGTTTGAATATAAGCAATGTCTGACTTGTTCTGGGAAATAATTATATGTAAGCTTGGAAATTAAAAATCAATTGACCTGTGATATGTTGTTTTTTTTTTGATACTTTTTAAACCAGTATGTATGTGCTGTAACTTCAAAGTAAGTCCCCATGTCTAGATCAAAATAATTGAATAGATAATAATGATATTTATGATCACAAATCCCAAGTTTTAATACTTTAAATCATGTAAAGTAGTAATAAGTGACCCGTCTCACAAGACTTTATGTGCCCGGATCGTTTTAGAAATTTTGGTTTGCGGTTTGTGGTTTACGGTTTACGGCGCAATTTCGGTGGGCGGAGTGGAGGATTAAGCTACATATACATTTAAGATTCTTGGAAACTTTTTCAACTTTACGAACCACTTTAAATATATACTATTCGTAGAGTTGAAACTTTATGTTTATTATTATCTTTTATTAAGTAGTAGACACACAGATAAACTTGAATAATTAATTTTTTTTTTTGGTTGTTTTTTTTTTTCGTTTAAAAAATTGAAATAAAAATCAAAAGTATTCATTTCAATTCACACAACCTTTAGTGGTACAACCAACGGCAGCATCAACTAAACATGAGTTTCCACCACCTTCAGCAGGATTACCAGAAGAACCGTAATTAGACCCACCAGTGTTTGAGTTACCACCTTCATTTGCAATTAATCTTGAATTTTCATCAGATCCACCATTACCGTTTCCTCCCAAACTATCTAAAGTTGGTAATTGACGACTTGAAGAGAATTTCTTTGGTAATTTGTTAACTGATGCATAGTAGAAAGAAAATTCAGGTTGAATTGTAGCTGAGTGAATACCATAATCGTGTAAACAACTTTTTATCGTACTTGCCACAGTAAGGAATTTTTCAGGAGAACAATTTAAATCAACATGAAGTGAAGCAATTAGTAACTTTTCAGTTAAATTCCAAATATGGAAATCATGAACTGAGATAACACCTTCAACGTTCAGAATATCTTCTTTAACTTCATCAAAGTCAACAGATTGAGGTGTTCCCTGTAACAAGATTCTTGAAGATGATTTACAAAGTGGTAAAGCACTTGAGAAAATAATAACTGTAATGATCAATGAAATCAATGGATCGGTATAGTATTTCCATGAATAATGAGTTTTCCAAATAAAGACCGCAGTAAGCATAACACCAACGTTACCCAAAGCATCACCTAAAACATGTAAAAACACACCTTGCATATTCAGCGACTTAGAGTTTGTCTTTGCTAAATCTCTGTTTAACACATGGTTGTGAGTTTTGTGAATTAAAGCATAATCTGGGTTGTCTGTGTAACTGTACCTGAGTTTGTTAACAACAACAGAAGGAAGAACGTTTTCAATATCGGAATTATCGATTTCTTCATCAACTAAATGAACACTATCAGAAGAGTGGGAATGGCCACCATGTGAGTGTCCATGTGAGTGTGAATGGGATTGTTCATTGTGTAAATCTTCCTCTTCTTCAACATCATCCATGAAACCACCGTGAGAATGACCACCTCCACCTCCACCATGAGAATGGCCATGCTCATGGAACAAGAATAATCCAATGATGTTAGATAATAAACCACAAGTACCAACAATTAAGATCAATTGAGGATTGCTAACTTCTTGAGGTGAAATGAATCTTTGAATTGCTTCAATAAAGATGGTGAAGCATAAAGCTAGTAAGAAAACAGCATTAATTAAAGCACCTAAAATTTCAGCTCTTTGCCAACCATAAGTATATTTAGAATCTGCTTCTCTATTTTTGGCGACATTAACGGCCCATAAAGCAACAAGTAATGAAATGATATCATTTAGCATATGGAATGAGTCCGCAATTAATGCTAATGAATTAACAGCATAACCAACAACAATTTCTAAAAAGAAAAATATTGTATCAATTGCTAAAAGTGTTAAAATTTTAACTTCTTTTTTGGAAATTTTCATTATTTTTGTTTTTTTTTTTGATGTTTGATATCTATAGAAAGGTAATAATAAAGAATCTTTTATTATTATTTTTTTTATTGTTACAACGTTCTCTTTGTGGTTGTTGTTTTTTTTAGATAGTTGAATTATAAAATGGAGGACTTTAAAACTGTTGTGTTCCTTTTTTTTCCTATATTGAAATTCCTATTTGGTGTTGCAGTGTATAAAATAAAATGGGAATTACTCAAAACAAAGCAAAACTAAAAGTCGTACAGAATGATTTGAAGTAGTATGTATAAAAAGTAGCAAAGCTCTTGTTAACTATTCAAAGTTAAATGAGTATAGCTATATTGAAGAAGGTTTCTCCAAGGTACCAAGGGAGGAAGTGGGTGATGAAGCTAATTAGACAAAGAAAATTGATACGTATAACAATAATATATTATCCAGAGAGATGATGGATATATATATATATCTTGGTTAAATCTCTCACCGCTCGCTGCTGCGTTTAAATCAAAATGAAATTATATAGTCTAATAATGTTTTTTTCAATGTGATTATTTAATTTGTTAGCAATAAAGAAATGTCTTCTTTGTTTTGTTTTGTTTTGTTTTTTTTTTCTTGGTTTAAAATTTGAACTCGCAGCGGGAAAAAAACGGTAAAACGGCAGGAAAATAAAATAAGAAAACAAATGGGCTTGTACCGTGGTGGTGGTATTAAATACTCCCGATCTTTTAGAATAATTCCGTCATATATGCCATTATCATTATCACCATTGATTTCAATTAAACCTTTGGTTTAAACCACACCACTGCTTCTCACATTGAAGTTGTTTCATTTACTGCTGGTGAAGTTCAAGACTCTGTTTCTGGGTCTCTGGGTCTTGTTCACCGCCTTAAAGCTATCCATTCTTATACTACATTCATGCAAACACAGTCCTATCATCAGAAGACTCTTCTGCTACTAAAAGGTCAATTCTTACCAGCGATTTGAAGGATGTTCTTTTTGTGAAGTGGAGATCCATTCATTTCCATCCAATATTCATCAAGGAAAAAGAAATAGTGGTGTTTTCAACAAACTAGAAGAGCGTTTGTCTTTTTAATCATGTATATCTTATCCCTAAGTACCTAAGTTGGTCACCTTTCTATTTTCTTAATTCAAGTAATCTTTTCATACCTGTACTTCTCGCCTGGAGGTTCAATACTACTTAGGTCGTACATCGTTAAATCTAAAGACAAGTTGTTACACTTATACAACTGACTATGACACTTTCACTCTAATTCACTCATATAGATACATATCCAATACGAAATCAATAAAATGGTTTTAGTACATATATAGTCTCCGCTATATACGCCGGTTTCATACTTACTGATTTCTTCTTCCCCCTTCCCCCACCCCCTTTTTTCTCAAGAGGAATTTAAACTGAAGAGATAGTCAGCTTACTAGCAGACTACATAAGCTTTTACCCTATTCACAGCCAAAAGCTTCTTTCTCTCCTAGGTTACATCATCAAATAACCCGATCTAGGCTTCTCGGACTGTGGTTTACATGATATAAATGGTAAATAACATATATAAAAAGAAACTACACAATGAATATGAGTGATCACCCAATACATAGTATAAAGGAAAAAAAAACTACCGTTAAAACATATAAGATAATGAAAGCAGAGTATAGCAAACCCATACTTGTGTTGAAGCATCTTCTTGAATGCTAAAATGTGTACGTTCTGAATCCCAATGACCATGGATGTATAGGTATGAAAACCACTAAGATTTGATAGTTAGTTTTTGTAGTGACGGAGAACAAGAATTCTATCTTATGCTGATACTGATTATATTTCGGAGATTTATTTTAAAAAAGAACTGAATTCATGGGCTTGGTGGCCAAGCTGGTTAAGGCATGCGACTGTTAATCGCAAGATCGTGAGTTCAATCCTCACCCGAGTCGCTGTTTTTTTTTTTTTTTTTTAACATCAGATATTGAAACTCGACTTTTTTAGTGGTGAAACATCGCACGAATTTAGTAGCGTTATATAATATACATAGTAATAAGAACAAATAAACAAGTAGTAGAAATTCATTCATAAATTTCTCGATCAGGGCGGGGGGGTTTCATTGAACTTTTAAGCCTAGAGGAAGTAATCAGCAACAGGCTTTTTGGAAGGGATTTCATTACAATCCTGTAACATGCTATCAAATACAGTGTAGCTTCTATTCAAATAATCATCTAAAGTCAACACTGCAGCAACGTTACCACATCTATAACAGTAATTAGGAGCAGACCACACTGTAACCAATCCACCATCAAAAACCTCCTTATAACCTTCCATAACTAACTGATGCGCTCTTGCAATTAAACTTAGACTATTTTTGAATAAAAATCTTTCAGTTTCAGCAGAACCAAACAAATAACCAGCACCACGGGGTGAAACAGCCCATGCAGGAATATTCTCTTCAGGATCTGACCATAAAAGATCACACATTGAACCGTCATGGGGCACCTCTTGCTTTCTATCGATTAATCGGATTTCATCAATTGTTTCAATAGAAGGACTGAGACCTCCATGCACACAAAACACACCATCTTCATTACCAGATAAACTTTGAATGTATGCACCTAATGCCAAATAGTCAAACACATCACAGCAATATCTCCAAACGTTGGCAGATCCATACTTTCGAAGACATTCGTCATAAAATCCATAAACTGATGTGATCTGACGTGATTCGTGGTTCCCTCTAATCAAAAATATTCTATCAGGGTATCTTATCTTATAGCATAGTAGAAGCAGAAACGTTTCAAGTGAATAAAAGCCTCTATCCACAAAGTCTCCAAGGAAAAGGTACTTAGTTTCTGGGGGATCCTGTGCAATTCGAAAAAGTCTCAAAAGATCGTGCAACTGACCGTGAATATCACCACATATAGTGATCGGCGTATCTATCAATTGTATATTAGATTCTTGAATTAGTAATTCTTGAGCAAGAAAGCAAAGTTCTTGAATATCATTCTCAGGTATTAGTTTGCATTCCTTCACGTTTGTAATTATCTTATCGAGATTGAGCATGGTTGAATATATTTATTTATATGTATATGAAATTGTATAAGTGATTCAAATTTTCAAAATTTAAGTATTCTCTTTAGTGTTTTCTTCTAATGATAAATTATATGATAATAGTAGTATAATATTGATATTGGTAACTGCCGAATTTGTTCCTTTTAAATAAATGCGTGAATTGAATTTTTTGAAATCCCAAAATGTCAAATATTAAACTAATAAAAAGATGCAAAGATTAGTTTTGAGGTTGTGATATTTAAATTTAAAAAGATTATCTTTTTGCTGAGTTATATGTTCACCTAAACCGTTGTGGTATCACTTAACAAAAGACAGCTGAATCATCTAAAAGGTATTCCAAATTGAACGACCCACACCGCGTCTTTCATTTTATCGCGATATGCGTAGAAAAATTAACCGTCCCCATTTTATCAAGTGGGCGACGCACAATTCTGGCATGGTTTTTATCAAATCGTCGCAGAAGACTTGGAATACCTTACTATGCGGCGCGTACCAATTCAAAACCATCCTTGATGGAGCCGATAGTAAATCATTCTTCTTCTACTTCTCTTTGTAAATGAACAAGCAAGAGTCCATGAAGCAGAAACGAGCATAAGAGAACAACGCCTAGATATCAATTTTAAAAAATCTTTCAACTCATATACAAGCTATTAAAAAAGAAAAAAAGTATACAACCCCATCACAATATAACCATGGCATCTACGGAAAAGAGACTAATTAAAGAATACCGAACCATTCAAAAAGATTTAAAGTCAAATGACTCATCAGCCAAATCATCCGGGATCCTCCAACTGAAACCAAAATCCGATGACATGTTTAAATGGGAATCATTAATACAAGGTCCAAGTTCCACTCCATTCGAGAATTGTATATGGGAATTGGACATAGATGTACCTACAAATTACCCTATAGAGCCTCCAACGATCACATTCAAAACATTCAACGATGAACAAGTCAAAAAATTACAAACAAAATCAAAGTTTATACCAACAAACGAAACAGCAAACCGTAGTATAGTGGCTGTAAACAAAAATTCAAAATGGATAAAAAAATGTTATAAGATGCCCCATCCTAATATAAATTTCAAGAATGGTGAAATTTGTTTGGACATTTTACAAAAAAAGTGGTCTCCTGCTTGGACTTTACAAAGTTCTTTAATCGCAATCATCGTTTTATTATCAAATCCTGAACCTTTAAGTCCATTAAATATAGACCTGGCAAGTCTATTGAAGTGTGAAGATACTGAAGCTTATAATGATATGATCAGGTTTTATATTGAGAAATATTCTTGCTGGGAATTACAAGAAGATTTATAGTGGCTACATGGTTATTTGATTTTTATATGACTGCTTTTCAATGCAATGATGATTTGAGAAATTCTAAAAGTTCAAATCCCCCAAAAAAATGTAATTTGAGTTTCATCGATATGGTAAACCAAGTGTATCAAATGGAAAATATTACGATTGAGACCAAGAATGTATATCCACAAGTTAAATGTGGTTAACAATTTTACAAGCAAAAAATCGTAAAAACAAAGGGGCCAACTGGGAATTGAACCCAGGGCCTCCTGCACCCAAAGCAGGAATCATACCACTAGACCATTGGCCCTTGCGTTAAAGGTTGTAAGGATTCAATTCATGTAAGGAAGCCTCCTTGTAAGGTGACGTCGCTCTGCGACGCCGACCTTATTAGTTATGATTACTTATATGATTACATAAGTATTTGGATTGATGCTTACACGAAAGGAAAACCTTTCCAGTATCGACAATGTCGTCGATACTTACTTTCCTATTTATAGTTGCCCTTTTCCCTCTATAGCTTTGTATATTCATTCCTTATTGATTAGGGAGGAGGATCATCAAATAATATAATACTTTTGATCACAAATACTTTCATAAATATTCAAGTAGTTTTAAATAACCATCGAATCATCACAAAGGTTGTAAGGATTCCTACCCGTTATACGAATCTTCGTCTCTTTATAATAAGACGTCGACTTCTAGCGACGCAACGCCAATCTTGTTGCAAGACCACTCTCTACTTTCCCTTATTCTCTCTACTTTCCTCTATTCTTTATTTGAGACTCCACTTTCCTACGTTGTCAACAACTTCGTTGACTTTATGATTACTATATATAGTGGTTTATATTCCTTAGTCTTATTTAGTTTCATCTTCTATTGATTTGGATGGAAGATTATCAAATCAAATACAGAATTTTGATCTTAAAAGATTTTGAACAGTTTTAAATAACTATCGATTCCTCACAAAGGTGTAAAGATTCTGTTTCTTGATACGACACCCAATCATGTAGCCACGCTACCTCTTATTCACCCGCTTGGCTTCCCCGCTTTCCTCATTCGGGCAAACTTTGTTCTGATCCCCTTTGTCAGAACCTCACTTTCATTAAGAGTGTGATTTTCTGTATATGATTACAATTTGTGGTATTTATAAACTAAGCCACAACAATGACGAAGTCATAATTTTAGTGTTTAAGAGTTGCATAGGTTAGGAGCCCAAATTGAAGGAGCTAGTGGAAGAT